>JBBPOK010000122.1:0-65758 GCA_038091415.1 Leccinum variicolor | reverse complement strand
GGCACACTGAAGGTGTCACCTCTGTTGCCTATTCACCTGATGGCACTCATATTGTCTCTGGCTCATGGGACAGGACCATCAGAGTTTGGAATGCAACCACCAGTCAGTGTGTGGCAGGTCCATTTGAAGGGCACACTCATTGGGTCAACTCTGTTGCCTATTCACCTGATGGCACTCATATTGTCTCTGGCTCTCATGACAGCACCATCAGAGTTTGGAATGCAACCACCAGTCAGTGTGTGGCAGGTCCATTTGAAGGGCACACTGGTTATGTCACCTCTGTTGCCTATTCTCCTGATGGCACTCATATTGTCTCTGGCTCATGGGACAGCACCATCAGAGTTTGGAATGCAACCACCAGTCAGTGTGTAGCAGGTCCATTTAAAGGGCACACTGATTGTGTCACCTCTGTTGCCTATTCTCCTGATGGCACTCATATTGTCTCAGGTTCCAAAGATTGTTGCATCAAAGTGTGGGATGTACAGAAGTTTGCTTCTTATGCTGCTTTATATTTACAAGATGACTGGATTCTATCTGCTCATGGCTCTTGCTTTGGATGGATTTCTCCCTGGCATAGAAACACCTTTTACCTTCCAGTCCATTCCTCAGTCATTGGTTGTAACTATTCTATTGATATTGACAGTTCATTGTTTGGAGAGTCTTGGATATCCTGTTGGCAATAATTGCTCGATTCAGTTTATGCCTGTACTAGTATTTCTGTATGTTCATATACCTGCAATACCATCTGAGTTGTGTTCCATATCATCTCTTCTGAGTCTTTACACTTATTGATAGCACCACCACTGCATCACTGGCATGAGCAGACTTTCAACACCCATTGGACATGATGCTCAATGAACTTGTAGACTACAACATGCCATGACATTGTTCAAATTGTGATTCATGATCCAAATCAATATAATTCGGAAACACCTTACATTGGTAGGCACTAAATGCATGCCAACCTGGTTGTTACATTTCAGATACCTTATTATATTGGTGCCCAAGACTTGCACTCTCGGCCATTTGAATGCTGAATCGACATTGACTGTCACGGGGGATGAGTGTCAGACGCCCCAGGGTTGGTGTGCTTGACTCGGATCAGCACTGGTGTTATTCAAGCAGACCTAGGCTCTAGCACATTGGGCCGGCAGAAGTGAGAGCAGGAGAGACACGTCACAACAGACGGTTTCACAAAGTTGCAGATTCGGGCAGATAGTATGCCATTGGAGGAGATGATGGAGACCATTCATACATGCCCTTGACGTACAATAGTTGTACCAGATTGTTGGTTCGGCTATCTAGCGGCTCGGGCGCATAGCATCGGCGGGGAGTATGCCATTTTGAACTGGTAAGTACAAAGAAATATGATACACATCATACGTTGGAAAGGTAATGCTTCACCTTTTCGGTATCATGCACGATCGCACCCGCAAAGTACACACAGTAAGTGTGTCCCTCGCTACCCACAGCAATGGCAGCGGCGCCGCAGAGAAGGACAAGGCAACACCAGCAGTCAAACCGCTGCATCGGCAGCAGTAGTTTGAGTGTACCTCCGCAGAGATGACAACGGGTCCCTTGTCGCCGACGAGTCCGAAGTGAACTTCAGCACTATGTCGAATACGTCGAACAGCCTCATTTGCCTCTTGTCCTTTTCCTGCTCTGCAAAGCAAGTAGCAGCCCACCGAACGGTTGCCTGGGCCGATCGACGAACCGGAGTGTGTGTGTCCCTCCTAGATCAAATTGAGGAACGCCACCTGCGAAATCTTGGTAAGTTGCAGCCATGACACGGCACCGTCAATCCACGGCTCGCGCAGGATGTTTAGCGGGAGGACCGAGCACGATCCGAACATATGGTCGAGGACGGCCCAGGCTGATAAAAGAGCGAGTACACGTACCGCATGTTCCGTTCGACCAGAATGCCCTCGTTGGCGGGCGTAATCCAGGATTGGGACTTGAAGTGCTCGTAGAACTCGTCATTTCGATGTCGTGTGTGGCTTATTCAAGGAGGAGCTGGGGTACGGGGGAAGGCAGGGGGGAAACAAAGCGAAGCGGGACAATACGTCTTTTCCAGTGATCAACAGACGCGCGTCCATGCCCTGCAGACTATGCACGCCCGTGAACAAGTACGGGTTCTGCCTGACGAGAGACAACGGCAAACGCCGACCCTGTTGCGAGACGTGCAATGCGCTTCGAGTCTGACACCGTGCGTGGCGGAGATTTCAAGAAAGTACATGACCTTCTTCACTGAGGGGGGAGCAGGAGGATGCGGTCGAGGGTTAGGTTTAGCGTTGGTAGAGTTGAGGGCGAGGACGTCGAAGACGACGACGTGCTCGGTATTGGCTGTGCATACTCGCCGTTCTTGATCACAAAGTGAGCACGCGCCAATTCTCCCATTCTTGTTCTAACGTGAGGTTCAGCCGCGACCGCCCTGTCCTCCTCATCCTCGTTACCACCATCGGCGTCGAGGCCTACCGCCGCGCCAAGCTCGATGAAGAAGTCAGCATCGTCGTCACTCGTCTTGGTCAGTGGCGCAATTCCATCTGTGGTAGCGACTCCTTGCAGACAAGCATGCCAGGCAAGTCCCCAAGGGCGTCGAGGGAGACAGGGTCAGCGAGTGTAAGTTGGTCTCGGGAGATCCACAGGGGCCGGTGGGAGACATCTCGAGATCATCCCTTCGGATCGAACACGTCTTTGTGGAGAAGAGTCACAAGACCGGTACGATTCCGCAGAACATCATGGATTTTCAAAAGCGCTCGATTCACAGGTTGTGTATGGAGAAGGCGTGACAGAGGCATGGCGACGCCGGAAGGCAGTGAACCCGCAGGGACTCACGCGCAAGCTGACGTTGCTCGATGATGTGATAGCCTCCGTGCTCTCGCGGACCTTCAAGAACCGGTACGCACAGGCGGAACAGTTCCCGCTCGTCTTGCCCAAGATGGTCGAGGATCTCGCGGACCAGTGCTCGATGCAGGCTGGACATGTCATTGCGTTCTTTTGCACACCGTACTCGGCAAACGGCACGGCCAGTCCGGGCTGTACTATCTGGAATAGAAGACCGAGTCGCCGGACGATTGGGACGTCGGGTTCCCGTTTGCTGGGAAGAACAAGGATACGAGGTGATGGGAAGGTATACGCTGCTCGAGATTCTCAGGCCGCGGAGATACGGATGAGCGTGATCGTGCACACGCCAGACAGACGGATTGTGTTCTGCAAGGGCGCGGATTCGGTGATTCAGGTACGACTTGCGTCGGGAAGCGATCCAAGAGAGTGCCGCCCAGTGGGAGTATCGCTCAGGGCGACGGCGCTCGTGTACTGGGGGCGATTGAGATGTTCGGGCGAGAATCAAGCTTTGGGTAAGTGGGCTGTAGCTGGGACTGAGGTTATACTTGACGCATACACTTGTCGATGTTAGGTGACAAGCTGGAGACAGCCATTGAGATTGGGTTCAGCTGCATCATCCTTTCCGCCAACTCTCCAAGGAACGCATGCGCGCGGTTGAAGTCTGTCGTGTCGCGGGCGTGTGTTGCGACGAGCGCATCCACGTCCGCCGACAGTGACAAAGTGCACGAGCAGATCGAGTAATTTATTTTACAAGGTCACCGCTTCTAGAGTTCCTCTAGTAGGATCAAATAGGAGACATGCATGAATAGGAGTTAATAGAGTATAAAGGGGACTTCACACGTGTGGCTGAGTTAGCGTGTACACTGCCGCATTCGCGCAGTCTCCAAAGCCCATCGAAACCGTCGCAAGTGGACCAAGTTTTACTCCCGTGCTGGCACTCGGAAGACCCTCAAATACCACCAAATGGCCTCGCTGTTCAAGCGACAACATCAACCAGACAACGACAGGGACGACAACGACAACGATGCCCAGATCGACTCTGACCTCCGGCTCCGCACAGTCCGCACGGCAGCATCAACCATCGCAGAGTCCATTCGCTCAGAGCTGCGTGCACAGAGGAGAGCAACAAAGAGACGCGCGCTCTTCTTCAGAAAAGACAAGCGTCCAAAGACCGCAGACTCGTCCGTCTCTGAAACACCTACGAGCGCTCAGATACCCGGTCAGCGTAGAAATGTTTATGTCAATACCCCTCCCTCTGCAATGGAAGTAGATCACTACGGACAACCGCTCGCTCGCTACCCGAGGAACAAAGTGCGCACGAGCAGTGAGTAACTCCAACCAGCTCGTACTCTCTCGCACACCTCACCGTTTCTAGGGTATACCCTCCTCACCTTCCTACCAAAGAACCTCTACGAGCAATTCCATCGGTGAGCCAAACGTCCTTGCTACACCTCATCCTCGCTGACGCCGCTTCACAGAATAGCCAACATCTACTTTCTGTCCTTGGTCATCATCCAAAGTGAGCACCCCTCATCCTCCCATTCTCGCTCTAATGCGTCACAGTCTTTCCCGTATTTGGAGGCTCAGCCGCGACCGCCTGTATTCCCATCCTCTTCATCCTCGTCGTCACCGCCATCAAGGACGGCGTCGAGGACTATCGCCGCGCCAAGCTCGACGAAGAAGTCAACACCTCCGCCGTCACCTGCCTCAGTCAGTGGCGCAACCTCAATCAGCCTCTCGATCCCCGTCCATGGTACCAGCGACTCTTGCACATCAATGCTCCCGGAAAGCTCTCCAAGGGCGTCCAAAAGCTGCGCGAAAGGGAGGCCGGCGAGGGCATGCGCATAGTGCTCAGCAAGGGTGTCGAGGGAGACAGGGTCAGCATGAGCACCGCAGACCCAAACGAGAGTACGTTCAGTCTCGAGAGACCAATGGGGGCCGGCGGTAGACAGCTCGAGGACATCGCCAGCGTGGACTCACATGCGTACCCTCCAGGATTTCCCTCCGCAACCGACGAAGTCGGAACTTGGGCTCGCAACAAGTCGCTCTCGGCCTACCAGCAAAGCGTACGTTCCCGCACGTCCCTCGGGGTCATCGACTGGAAACGGAGGACCAGCGGGACAGCCAAGTGGGAGAGGACACTTTGGAAGAAGCTGGAGGTGGGGGACATCGTGCTTCTCATGGAGAACGAACAGGTCCCGGCCGACGTCATCGTGTTGTCGACCTCGGATCCGGACGGGCTCTGTTACCTCGAGACCAAGAATCTGGACGGAGAGACCAACCTGAAAGTCCGCAAAGCCGTCCAGGCGACTTCATCGATCCTCTCCGAGGAAGACATCGAGAAATCGTCGTTTGTCCTCGAATCGGAACCACCCCACCAGAATCTGTACCTGTACAGCGGAGTGCTGCGCTTCACCGACCCTACCACCGGGGACACGCGAAAGGAAGGCGTCACGATCAATGAACTGCTTCTTCGTGGCTGCACGGTACGGAACACTGCCTGGATCATCGGTCTGGTCGTCTTCACCGGCCCCGACACCAAGATCTACTTGAACGGAGGTCTGACACCGTCAAAGCAGTCCAAGATCGCAAAGGAGACCAACTTCAATGTCATCGTCAACTTTATTGTCCTGTTCATTCTCTGTGCTATCGCTGCAGTAGTTTATGGTATATTGGATGGTCTGTCGGACACGAGCATGAAGATATACGAACCGGGCGTTGATGCGACCAACTCGTCTGCGCTCAACGCGCTCGTGATATTCGTGTGCGTCTGCTCCCATCTCCGCCCTCACACACAACTAAAACACGCCTTTGCAGCACGTGCCTCATCGCGTTCCAAAACATCGTCCCCGTTTCTCTCTTCATCTCGATCGAGATCGTCAAGACCATCCAAGCCTACTTTATCGCTCAAGATGTTGACATGTACTACAAACCCTTCGATGCCGCCTGCGTCCCCAAGAACTGGGGCATCTCGGACGACCTCGGCCAAATCGAATACATCTTTTCGGACAAGACCGGCACGCTCACGCAAAACGTCATGGAATTTCAAAAGTGCTCGATACATGGGGTCATATACGGGGAGGGCGTGACGGAGGCGCAGCGAGGCGCTGCGACACGGGAAGGACGCGCGGATGCGGTGGAACCGGAGGAACTCACGCGTAAGCTGGCTGCGCTCAAGGAGGCGATGATCTCCGCCCTCTCGCGGCTGTTCAAAAACCGGTATGCACAGGCCGACAAGCTCACGCTCATCTCGCCCAAGCTGGCTGAAGACATATCGGACCGGAGTTCGACACAGGCTGGACACGTCATCGCGTTCTTTCGCGCGCTCACACTGTGTCACACGGTGCTCGCTGACCGGCCCGACAACTCCGGTCGCCCGTATTATCTGGAATACAAGGCAGAGTCGCCAGACGAGGCGGCGCTCGTCGCTGCTGCGCGGGACGTCGGATTCCCGTTCGTAGGCAAGAGCAAGGACTCGGTCGATATCGAGGTGATGGGTCAGCCGGAGCGGTATACGCTATTGAAGACGCTCGAGTTCAACAGCACGAGGAAGCGGATGAGCGTCATCATGCGCACGCCAGACGGACGGATCGTATTGTACTGCAAGGGCGCTGATTCGGTGATTTTCGAGCGGCTCGTGACGGGGAACGATCCGGAGCTGAAGGAAAAGACGAGAAAGGACACGGACACGTTCGCGAATCAGGGTCTGAGGACGTTGTGCATCGCGTATCGCGTGTTGGACGAGGACGAGTTTTTGGTGTGGCAGCGGACGTACGACGCTGCAACGGCTGCGACGGAGAACAGGGAAGAGGAGGTGGAGAAGGCGGCGTCGAGCGTCGAGCGGGATTTGGTGTTGCTCGGGGCGACGGCGCTCGAGGATAAGCTGCAAGAGGGTGTACCAGAGTCGATCGAGATGTTGCATCGGGCCGGGATCAAGTTGTGGATTCTTACTGGTGAGTGGGCCAGAGGCTCAACGGAAAGTTTTCATGCTGAACGCTTACCATTGCTAGGCGATAAGCTACAAACGGCCATCGAGATCGGGTTCAGCTGTAACCTACTGAAGCAAGACATGGAGATTATGATCCTGTCCGCCGACTCACTCGAGGGTACGCGCGCGCAGATCGAAGCCGGGCTAAACAAGATTGCGTCGATTTCTGGCCCACCATCGTTGGATCCGCGCAAGCAAAAACAACAACTACGAGGCTTCGTGCCGGGCGCGCAGGCCGCGTTTGCGGTCGTCATCGACGGGGGAACGTTGACGCACGCGCTCATGGCCGAGCTCAAACCGCTGTTTCTCAATCTTACGACGCAGTGCGAGACAGTGGTGTGTTGTCGGGTATCGCCGGCGCAGAAGGCGTTGACGGTGAAGTTGGTGCGTTTTGTTGTTGTTGTTGAGGGTGCATGATACTTACTCACGGGGACGCAGGTCAAGGAGGGGCGCAAAGCGATGACGCTGTCGATCGGCGACGGTGCCAACGACGTGGCGATGATCCAAGAGGCCAACGTCGGCTGTGGGCTGTTGGGCCACGAAGGGTCACAAGCTGCCATGTCCGCGGACTATGCGTTTGGCCAGTTTAGGTTCCTCACAAAGTTGCTCCTCGTACACGGACGGTGGTCGTACCAACGGATCGCGGACATGCATAGTAATTTCTTTTACAAGGTGCGTTTTGTTGTGTCGTTTCGTCACGACTCTTCTAACGAGAGTTCTCAGAACGTCATCTTTACGTTGGGCACCTTTTGGTTCCTCATTTATTGCTCGTACGTGATGATTTTTTTCCGTGTGATGACGACGATGACGACAATGCTCTCTTTCCAGCTTCGACGCTACGTATTTGTATGACTACAGTTTCATCCTGTTCTACAACTTGGCGTTCACGTCTCTGCCGGTCATTGCGCTGGGTGGTAAGCACTTTCGACTCGCTCTGTGTGTGTCGTCCTGACGTGTTCTTCTTTCACAAGCCTTTGATCAAGATATCAACGCGAAAGCCGCCTTGGCATACCCCGAGCTCTACGTCCGAGGCATTCGCGGTCTGGAATATACCCGCATCAAGTTTTGGTCGTACATGCTTGACGGACTTTATCAGTCGATCGTCGTGTTTTACATTCCGTATCTCGTCTGGTCGCTCGGTCTCGCTACGTCGTGGAACGGCAAGGGTATAGACTCGTTGGCTGATTTCGGTACGACGGTTGCGGTCGCTGCTATTTTCGCTGCAAACGTGTTCGTTGGAATGAACACTCACTAGTGCGTTGTCTTTACGCTCTTGGGAACGATTCGTGACTTATTGATCACAGTTGGACGTTCATCATGTGGATCGTCGTCATCGGATCGTCGCTCTTGTTGTTACTGTGGCTCGTCATATACTCATACCTCCCTGCCAACAACTTTTTCTCGACGACGGGCTCGTTTATCGAAGAGGTGCAAGTTCTATTTAGTAACATCACGTTTTGGGCGACCGTCGTGTTTTCAGTGATTGTCGCGTTGGGTGAGTACGACCCCAGTCGAGCTCCCGCGGGTGTCTGATCCTTCCCCTCGCTTAGCACCTCGATTCCTGTACAAGTATGCCTCATCGGCGTACGCGCCCCTCGACAAAGACGTCATCCGGGAGATGTGGGTCGGCGGAGACCTGAAAGACCGGTTGGGCATCCGACATCGCAAGGCGTCCAAGAACAACAACAACAGCAATATTGGCAACGTATCCATGTCCATATCCGATCTCGAGATGGCACCCATGTTTCGAGAGCCGCACGCAAGGTCGGCCTCGGAGGTGAATTTGTCGCAAATGTACGAGCCTACGCAAGTGGGGCTGCCTATGGCTGGGTCATACGAGAACGAGAAGAGGGTGGAGTCGTCACCTGAGAAAAGCACGCCTTCGCCTTCTGGATCGTTGGCGCTTATCCAGATGGGATCGTCTCCTTCGCCCGAGGGAATGGAGGGTGGGGAACCGCGGAGTGCGCCGTTGTCAGGGTTGTCGTATTATTCGCCCGACGACGTTCGAGAGTCTTGGTCGATACCGCCTTACCTCTCTCCGAGTGGAGAGGTGGAGCAGGTGGAGCAGCCGTCGTCGTTGCCGCCCTCGTTACCTGAACCGTCGTATTCGCGCGAGTCGTATGAGATGCAGGTTGGGCAGGGCTCGGCGCTGTCGCATTCGCGGTCTGGGTCTGGATCTGGGTCACCAGGGTATTGGATGCAGGACACGCGTAATCAAGACCGGGTCGGGTCGAGACCGAACAGTATGCAATCGTGGGCGGGTGGGCGGGCTTTCTGAGTGCTGACTGATCCCAGGTGCGGGAGGGCCGTGTGTATCATAGATGTTTGCGCGAGCGTTGGGGTCGGATCTGAAACACGTTAACCTGTTGTACTTGCTTCATCATGATTGTCTTTTATGATTGTCTTTTTTCTTTCTTTCTTTTACTACTATTTCCCTTGCTTCTCTCCTCCTTTCTCTATCTTATTGCCGTTTTTGCTCTGACTTTTTTTTTCTTTTTTCTTTTTTGGCGTCGGAGCGATTCCGTGCACTATACATTCTGAACATTGTTTTCTATTTTCTTACAGCTACAGCTACACGATAGGACGGGATCGTTTTGATATGGACCTACTAGTTGGCTACAGTAGATATTATAATCTATCCACGGTTTTCCTTTCATTCGTCTTGGTAGCTGGTCCCTGGAGGAGCCACATCAAGATAAGACTCGGAAGTCGCTGGACTCGCCCGCATTGCACTTCAGTTCCTGAATCGCGAACAGCTCATTGCGCGCCCTAGATCTATGGGAAACTCGGACGACGGAATTAGTATCATATACTTATCGAAGCTTTCATTCATTCTGCTGGTGCGACGATCTGTGGGTCCGTGTTTACCCCGGTCGCTGGCCAAGCTTACTCAAAGCTTCAAATTTCACCAATGATGTTACGTTACCGCTTGGCGTCTCACGAAGATTGGCCCGAGGAAGACTGCTGGTGCAGCCTCACACAATTTCAGAAGTTTTCAGTGGCACGTAAGTCACCTGGACTCGGTTTTCTCGAATTGCGAATTGCGAACCGAGCGATACGTATGGGAACGATGCAGAGTCCCAGGCCTCCCAAGGTTCGTGGTATCTGATTGGAAGATTGGGGCCCCAGATCCTTTTTCTGATTCCCTCCACAGATCAGTGACGTTATTTTGACACGGTGAGACTGTGGCGCCCCCTCTTCCGACAGTGGGGGACATATGATGTCGTTACGTAGGGCTAGGAAACATGCCACGACGCCACAGCTGCATCATGATGTGGCGGCGGGCGAAGACCCGGAGACTCATGATCAATCGCCGTTCGCCAACTTGGAGGCTGTTCGAACTTTCAAGCTTTGGCGCTGAACGCTGGCCACCTCGCTTCCGTAAGTTCTATTTTCGTCCCAGTTTGCCGACTGTTATCTAACTGGGATGCGTGATATGTACGAGTATATGATCAAGTGGTACGTACTTCCATCATCTTCCTTCAAGTGCGGTACGTTCACAGGACGGCGAGAATAGAATTCTATGCCCTACGGTTTCAGACCGATAATAGACTATCCTCTGAGCGATAGAAACGCCATCGAGCTGGTCCGATCTTCTTCGCATTCTTCGGAAAGAACCGTGCGGCGTGCAACGTGTTGTCGAAATCAGTACTAGTGACGGCATGTTTCCGCCGAGGGTTTCGGTTCTTCTGCGGCTAAACAACCAAACACCTGCTTATAGACAACGTTACGACTCCCTGTCGTTTCTTTCCGTCTTGGGTCACTACACTCTCCGTTGTTTCCTACGGTGGGACAGAAGAATCCATCGAAACGAGGGGGGTTTGTTTATATGGATATATTTGGTACGAGAGATATTACTTTGGTGATTACGGAGATTGTTCCACGGCGGTCACTGCGGCGATTAACCATCGTGGCTGGAAGTCCTCAGGCTATGGTGATATATAAGCTTGGCTGGCGCTTAATGTGCGGAACGTTGCATACTCCTTCGCCTTCCCCTCCAGCCAGTCCCCACCTGTGACTCGACTCGACTCGGCCCCGTGTCTCCGACCGAGGTGTTCCTCCTAACACACGCGGCCAGGAAAATGCTCACCCATGACATCCCTCTCGATAAGGCAGAGCTCCTCTCGGTGGTATTGGAAGCGATTCTGTATGGTAAGATTTTTATGGATGATTTACGAGCCTAACGATACTGAGCCATTCCTCTGCCAAGGGTTCTCACTGTTGATGTTCGCTGGTACGATCTGGGTGCTTGTGTTTCGAAAGTCCACTCAGCAAGTGAACCGAATAATGTTGACGGCGGCATGCCTGTTGCTGTTTTTGAGTACGGTGGTGTGTATGCTTCTTCCATTTGAGACACTGCAGTTAGAGGTTGATTTCTGGGATGTCTACAGCACCTCATAATCCATATCATAAGGGTCATGGAGGGCCTGATATTGTACGGAGACTCGTACCCAGGAGGCGTTAATGCCTTCTTTGGGAACGCGCTGCAATGGACGTTCACGTGGAAAAACTATGCGTATATTGCACAGTCTCTCCTAGGGGACTTGGTTGTCGTATGTGTCTTTCTTCTGTCTTTTTCGAGATGAATGTTCACCTCTAATTTCATTGTAGATCTACCGCTGCTACATGGTGTGGCAATCTTACCTCATCATAGTCTTTCCTGTACTCCTCTGGTGTGCAACCTTCGGTTCGTGTGTGCAGCGTGGTTCGAGGTGATTGAAACATTGACGTTTCCAAAGTATGCGCCGTCGAGGGAGTGCGCGCCGCAACTACAACAATCGAGGGAGGGCTCTTTGCTGGAACCCTTGAGCAATGGATCGCAGGGTTTTGGTCAATGGCATTATCGACAAATTTGTTGACCACTGGTAGGATCGTCGCATTTTGATGGAGGCAGAGTTTCTCTGATTTTTTTTGTTGCGCCACTGTCAGGACTATTGGCTTGGCGAATTTGGTGGGTCGATCGCCAGTCCAGGAGGCTACGCGCCCACCAAAAATCTCACCTGCGGCATGTTCTACGCGTGATTCTGGATGCTGGCATGATTTACTCCCTCACCCTTCTTGCGGCGATGATTTGCTATTTGACGAAAACGAACGGTCAATACGTGACTCTGGATATGGTCAGTCATCACCGTGTCGTACCCTCGCTCGTTAATACAGTATGAGGCGAATAATTTTGCTGACACCACCTCATGTAATGTTTTTCATTAGGTCACGCCCATCATCGCTATTACGTTCTACATGGTCATCATCCGCGTCGGATTGCACAGGCCCGCTGACCAGTCATCGAGTGCGCTTCCGTTTGAACAGCATTCGTCATCTGGACAGAGTGCCAACTTGAAGAAGGACAGGAGAGGTGGAATACCGGTACGCGTCACGACACTGACTCAAACTGAGAGCAATGCCGAGCACGATGCGGGACGTCATACGCCCTTGAAATCGATGGAATCAATACCCCCGATTCCTCACGATACCCGACTGCGGGACGAAATCAAGTTGGAGGGCGTCAGGTTATCTATTTGATCATTTGTTGGCCTAGGATGAGTGGTTGTACCCCAAGATGAGTAACGATAGATGTATATCACTTCTTGACTTGCACGACACTTTAACTGGTAGTTTTCAAACCGTGCTGCAGGTTCAGGCTTCAGGCCTCAGGTTTCGATTCTCAGACTCTAGCTTTGTATTGTTAGCAACACATAATGGTACTTTACGACAAATTACCCATTTAATCAGCCCTAGCACTCACCAACTGAAGGATTTTGTAGGAAACAATAGGGTAAAAATGCTGGCAGTGTAGTCAGACGGAAAAGCTGAGCGACAGGCCTCATTTTATTCTAAGCGAGCAGTAATATCATCACTGAAAGTTACTGTTTATACAACACACAATCCTACTTCGACTGCTGGCGCCATACGGTGCTCGGAAGACTACTGTGCCGTGGGTTCGGTGCGCCTTTGCTGCAAGATCGACATGCGTAAGTTGGAGCGTGCGACAGCGTTTGATACTACACCCGCTGAAGAGTCCGAATCGGAAGCGATAAGTTGCGGACAATTGCCAGTGTGTAATATGAGTTTACGTCTCTGTCCGATGAACGGAGTGGGGGGTCGGAACTGCGCATACCTATGCTTGCGACCTCCCTGCTTGTCTTCGTTTAGTACTAGTCCTATCCTCAATCGGCCGAGACGGAGTTTGTGGATCAATTACATAAGTTCATCGTGGCGTTGCAACGCGCATTCAACATTTTGAGAAGAACAAGTGTGAGTCGAAGCACTGGCCTCCATCACGCATCATGATGGCAAACCCACACGAGGCTACGTATGTTTGTTACATATCGAAATATAGTGGGTAACTCTAACCTGCTTCGTACAGCCTGATGTTTTCGCAGAAAAAGCAAATGTCACATCCAGTGAGTCTGGAGGCAATGGAGGCACTGTCGAGCGCCTCTTTGGCTCAACTTCATATGTACTACATACTACCAAGTGGTTCGATGAAGGTTGACATCACTAGGTGTCAAATTCTTCCGTCCGACAGGTGTGGTTTTTGGGGCCTCCTCAATTAACCTGGCACAGGACGATGCATTAATTTTATGCTTCGCCGTATGGTTCAGTGCGGTTTTAGACGGAGTGTGGTCGAGTAATGATGTTCGTCATCAACTTCTCGCCGCTTTTCCCGGGCTAATGTGTCGTGAAACGTGTACTCACCTCATGGCATGTTCCCGAGGGTTTCAGCATACCCCTCCCTGGCTGAACCATAGATGCGGTACAAATCACTAGACAATGCACCTCGGATGACAACACACGCTACCGCTTACCCGGAGGGTAGTAACTCCCATCTACAAAGGTAGAGCTACATGGCAAACAGAGTCCGTTTCCTATGTTCGGAACGAGAGGTTTCAGAAAACTGGTAAACAAGGCGGTCACGACGGAGATCAACTATTGTGGCTGAAGGTGGTATGAATCATGGCGAGTGGGGCAACTTGCCCATCGTTCTACTCTTGCTTTCGACCGCCCGCGCTCATCTCATCGGCTTCGTGTCTTCTTCCTCCAAAGTGGTCTCCTAGTCCGCGCGCTCTGGAAAATGGTGCTCACGATATCCCTCCCAAAAAGGCAAAGCTTCATATTGGATGCTATTCTCAGTAAAAGCGTACTTACTTGCCGTGGATTCAGGGTTCTCGGTATTGATATTCTCAGGAACGATCTAGGTACAGTCGAACCTCTCAAAACACATACCTATTTGGCAAGCAGTAGCCGCTGAACCATGGTTCAGACTCTTCAGGATGATGGAGGGTTTGATATTGTACGCAAACTTCTCCCCAAGCGGTCCCGATTCCTCTTTTGCGGACGTGTCGTAATGGTCATTCAAGTTCGTGTGGGAGAATTACGTGTATACTGACAGTCGCTACGACGTAGTGGACATGGTTGTTGTATGTGTCTTTTTCTCTTTTCTGACCCGCACATCTGCACCAATTGCACTATAGATTTACCTATAGGCAGATCCTTAGGTAGGAAGACAGTCGTTCCTACTCTTCTAAGGAGATCTACCGCTGTTATGCGATGTGGCAATCTAAGCTCGTCACAGTCCTCCCTATATTACTTCGGTGTGCAACTCTCGGTTTGTACATGTACGTCTTCAGTGGTAGAAAATATTGACGTTTCCGAAGTATGCGCAGGACACGTCGCGGCTGCATCTACACCGATGAAGAATAGGTTCTTTGGTGGGATACTTGTGGAATGGGTTGCGGGGTTGTGGACAACCGTATTGTCGATTAGTCTGTTTTCCATTGGTGGGCCATCACGTTTTAATGATTGCTGGATCCTTTCCAGTTCTCTTTTGTTACCAGGACCGTTGGCTTGGCGTATCTAGTGGGTCGACTACCAGTCCGGGAAGTTGCATATCGATCAAAATTCTCACCTGCGACACATTCTACGTGTCGGCCTCGATGCTGGTTTTGATCCACTCGTTCACCTGATCAGCCACCGTGTATCGGCATTCTAATTACAAACGAGAATGGTTCTGCTGAAACGACGTGCGTGAATTTATAGGCCCAGTGACGAGTCGTCGAGCTCGTTTCCGCTCGAATAGTGTTCGACCTCTGGACAGAGCGTCAACTTGAACAAGAAGAAACGGAATGCGCGTACACGTCACGACACTGACAAAGACCAAAGTCGAACAGGTGTGGTACATAACACTGAGAAGATCGTTCCCTTTCAAGATTCCGTCGACCTGGATGGCGTCACACTAGAAGTGTGAAGTCGTTGTTTGGTCCAGGATGCATGGTAAGCAATGCATATGATTTGCACGCTGATGACTTGCATGATGTCTCTATCCGTGATTGGTTTTCAATGGATTAGGAATCGTGCAAATTCGATCCTTAGACAATCGTCAGCAACCTTGATACTGTAGGACAATTCGTTCCATCAATGTGAACTAAAGAGCCACCTCCCCTTGGTCCTGCTGACCAAGTAGGGAAAACAAGCAATGGTGAGCGGGTCCTGAATGGTGACCACTCATTACATGAGCAAACCACTCCTCCACTTCCCAGACACCGATGATTCACATCGAACGCCCGAGACGACCAGGGTGCGGGAAGTGGAGGTGAAGAATAATTGACCGCGTTGTCGTATTGTAGCAGTATTCGTCCAAGATGGATACCTTTTTCACATTGATACCGCCTCCGATGGACTCAGTAGTTTCATGATGCTTGTTTAGCTTACGACTGTTTGCTAGTGTAGTCACTGACTCATATAGTTTGACACACTCGAGTCGGAAAGCAACGTTTGTACTCATCCGACGCTCGGATCAAGCAGCAAAGAGAGGGGTGGCGGGCGAAAACGAGGGGTTGCTGGCGGAATCACCACCTATTTTAGTAATTCGGGTCCATGGGTTGGTTAACGCCGCCCGCGTCTCACATACCAGAAGAAGAGTAGATAACCGTAACCTCCGCATAATCCGAGGCTTTGACCGGAAGAAAAAAAGTGTCGTTCCGAGGTCGGGGCACGGTGCCGCCTGGACCCTTTGCTTCATTCAAATCAACCACTACTATCAGTTGAAATCCCGCTGTCGAACTTCAAAGGATCCGCGTCGTATGTATGTACTACTTAAGTATTATACCAAGTGGTTCGTTGATGGGCCGGCTGACAATCAGCGGCGCCGGATGAGTCTTCCGATTTCGTATTCCCCTGGGTGCGGGTTCGTTTGTGTCGACTCATCAACGTTCACAGGACGACGCACTACAATCCTATGCTTCGCTGTCGTGCCGTGCAGGTTTCAGACGGAGTGCGGCCCAGTCATTGATACTTGATGTTTGCTGCATCAAGTCGGCTGTGCGGCTTCTCTCTGCCTTCTCCGGAAGCAATATGTCGTTAGACATGTGGTCATACCCTCGGCGAGTCGCTAAATGATAATTGTTACTAAATCCTGAACAAGGTTGTCACAGCGTTGCGTTACTTTCCACCTCGGGTCACAGGTGCCGCACTTCCTCGTTTCCTCTCGTCCATCTGCTGGTACAGCAGAATCCATCTAGCAGGCACAAGTACAAACTGAACAAACTCCGGTCTTATTTAGTACGAGATATTTTGAAATCGGCACTGATGATTAAAGATCACGAGGCGGTCGCTGCGGCAATTAACCGTTGTGGCTTCTTAGGTGATATATAAGCACGGCGGGCGCTTTAATGAGTAGGGCATCGCCCCCTCATCCTCTTCTACTTACTCCCCTTGCTTTCGCCCCTCGTGGCTTTTCCCGCTCGATACCGCGTTTTTCCTGAAGCGATCTCGTGGCACACGCGCTCTGGAAAATGCTTGCCCATGATATTCCTCTCAATAAGGCAGAGCTCCTGTCTGTCATACTGGAAGCTTTTTTATACGGTGAGATTTGTTATCGATGATTAACCAATCATACTGAATGTGACGGGTCAAGGTTTCTCGTTATTGATGTTCGTAGGAACCAATTGGGTGCTATTGTTTCGAAAATCTACTCAGAGAGTGAACCGTAAGATGCTAACGGCGGCATATATATTGCTGGTCTTGAGCACAACGGTACGCATTTCTATTCTCTTGGACAACCCGTTAGACATAGAGATCGATTCTTTGGATGTATACAGCATCTCGTGATCCATATCGTAAGGGTCATGGAGGGTCTAATATTGAACGGAGACTCCTACCCAGGCGGTCCCAATGCCTTCTTCGCAAATGCGGCGCAATGGACGTTTGTGTGGGAGAACTATGTGTATATTGCACAGTCTCTCGTAGGGGATATGGTTCTCGTAAGTATTGTTTTTCTATGATGAGCGTCCACTACTAATATCATCATAGATTTACCGCTGCTACATGGTGTGGCAATCTAAACTCATCATAATCCTCCCTCTACTACTTTGGTGTGCAGCATTCGGTCCGTGTGTGCACGTTGAGGCGATTGAAACCATTGACATTTTGCAGTAAGCGGATTTGCGGGAGTGCACGCTGCATCGGTAGCGACCCAAGGCGTGTTTAATGGGTCTCTTGCGAAGTGGATCACATCGTTTTGGGTAATGGCATTGTTGACCAATGTTTTGACCACTGGTAGGTTATTCCGATTTGATAGATTTCGTGTGACCTTTGGGTAACTTTTACTCCGTCCACCAGGTCTCTTGGCATTCCGGATCTGGTGGGTCGACCGCCGATCCAGTAGGCTTCGTCGCCACCAAAAGTCTCACCTGCTACCTATTCTACGCATCATCCTCGATTCCGGCGTGATCTACTCCCTCACACTTCTTGCTGGCTTAATTTGCTATCTGACAGAAACGAATGGTCAATACGTGACACTTGACATGGTCAGCCCATTGAGCCTCGTTTGCTTGGCATTGAATAGTGTCGCTGAGGAACGTCTTTTCTTTTTCATCACAGATCTCACCCATCATCTCTCTCACTTTTTATTTGGTCATTGTTCGTACCGGGTTGCATAGGGCCGGTGACCAGTCATCGAACGAGTTTCCGTTCGGACAGCAATCATCTTCCGGAAATAGCGCCCGCATGGACCGAAGAAATAGAATGCAAGTACGTGTGACGACGTTGACGGAGAACAAGGTCGAGGATGGTATGCATACGCCAGTAAAGTCTATGCCTCCAATTCCGCAGCATGGCGGACTGCGGGACGAGGTTATGAAGGGTGGCCCATTGGAGGTGTGAAATCAACTTGGGGCTTGTAGGATATTATCCAAGTGGTGTTCGACATGACTGCAGTGGTTATATGACTTTTGGACTTTTGGAACGTCCTACGAGTTATGCAATGTCCGATTGAAAAGGTAGTACCCAATCGCCGCTCTACATCATGTTAGCGTACTATACAGCCACAAGCCAAATTTGACCATACAGTACCGAAATTTTTGGAACTTCCGCCACATTTTGTTCCTCTATTAGGACGACTCGGATGGGGGCGGCAAGGTGACCCCCCTCCCCGCTGTTCCTCTTTCGATAAAGCTCGGTCATTGGGCGCTGGATGTCCTCTTGAAGACACGGTCGAGGTGAGCTACAAAGCTCGACGCTCGTTTCAGGTCCACGCAGCAGTTACTAGAACAGCTCAAGCGAAGAGATGTCATTACGATCGCCCCAACTGGTGTTGGCAAGAAGCTAACCTTCAAGTTTGGGATTCCACTTTCATTGAATGGAGGTGGGATCTCGATAATCATCGTATGTGTGCTGAACGGGCTATCCTTTCGGACGATTGCAGAGTTGAAACGTCTTATAATGCTCATCCTAATAATTAAATGTTCATCGCGAGCTATTATGCATTAGTATGCTGTGCATCATGATGCATGAGATACTAGTCTACTAAGTAACTATTGAAGTGGTTCGTTGATAGCGGATGAGTCTTTCGTTCCCCATGGGTGTGAGTTCGTTTGTGTCGACTCAGATCAACTTTCACAGGACGACAGCATCACAATCCTATGCTTCGTTGTCGTGCGGTGCGGTTTCAGACAGAGACACTGGCCGAGTCGTTGAAAATAAGTTCACCGCCGCATCAACTTGTTGGCTGCGCTTCTCTCCGCTTCTCCGGAAGCAACGTGTCGTGAAACATGTGGTCGTATCACGGCATGTTCCCAGGGTCCTCGCTAAATGATCGATGGATCCGACCGTAACAAATCCTCGACAAAGTTGTCTGAGCGTTACTGAAATTCCACCTGGGGTCACAAGGCTCCTCGTGCGTCTGCTGATACATACAGCAGAATCCATCTAGCAGGCACAAGTACAAACTGAACAATGTCCGGTTCTATTTGGTACGAGAGATTTTGAAATCGGCACTGATGATTAAAGATCACAAGGCGGTCGCTGCGGCAATCAACCAGTGTAGCTTCTATTGAATAGGTGATACATATATAAGCATTGTGGGCGCTTATGATTAGAGCATCGCTCCCTCATCCTCTTCTACTTACTCCCTTTGCTTTCGCCTCCCTGTGGATTATCCCGCCTCGATACCGCGTTTTTCCTGAAGCGATCTCGTGGCACACGCGCTCTGGAAAATGCTTGCCCGTGATATTCCTCTCAATAAGGCAGAGCTTCTGTCTGTCATACTGGAAGCTATTTTATACGGTAAGATCTGTTATCGATGATTCGTAACCAGTCTATACTGAATGTGACGGGTCAAGGTTTCTCGTTATTGATGTTCGTAGGAACGATTTGGGTGCTATTGTTTCGAAAATCTACTCAGAGAGCGAACCGTAAGATGCTAACGGCGGCATATATATTGCTGGTCTTGAGCACAACGGTACGCATTTCTATTCTCTCGGACAGCTCATTAGACATAGAGATCGATTCATTGGATGTATACAGCACCTCGTGATCCATGTCGTAAGGGTCATGGAAGGTCTGATATTGAACGGAGACTCCTACCCGGGCGGTCCCAATGCCTTCTTCGCAAGCGCGTCGCAATGGACGTTCGTATGGGGGAACTATGTATATGTTGCACAATCTCTCGTAGGGGATATGGTTGTTGTAAGCATTGTTTTTCTGGGATAAATACCCACTGCTAATATCATTATAGATTTACCGCTGCTACATGGTGTGGCAATCTAAACTCATCATAATTCTCCCTCTACTACTTTGGTGTGCAACATTCGGTCCGTTTGTGCACGTTTTGAGGCGATGAAAACCATTGACATTTTGCAGTAACCGGATTCGCGGCAGTGCACAGTGCATCGGTAGCGACCGAAAGCGGGATCTTTGACGGGTCTCTTGAGAAATGGATCACGTCGTTTTGGGTAATGGGATTTACGACTAATGTTTTGACCACTGGTAGGTCATTCCGATTTGATATATTTCGAGACCTTTGAGTGACTTTTACCCCATCCACCAGCTCTCTTGGCCTTCCGGATCTGGTGGGTCGACCGCCAGTCCAGGAGGTTTCGTGGCCACCAAAAGTCTCACCTGCGACCTATTCTACGCATCATCCTCGATTCCGGTGTGATATACTCCCTCACACTTCTTGCCGGCTTAATTTGCTTTGTAACAAAAACGAATGGTCAATACGTGACTCTTGACATGGTCAGCCCATTGTGCCTCGCTCGCTTGGCGTTGGATAGTGTCGCTGAAGAATGTCTTTTCTTTTTTCATCACAGGTCCCGCCCATTATCTCTCTCACTTTTTATTTGGTCATCGTTCGTACTGGGTTGCATAGGGCCGGTAACCAGTCATCGAACTCGTTTCCGCTCGAACAACATTCGTCTTCCGGAAATAGCGCCCGCGTGGACCGAAGAAATAGAATGCAAGTACGTGTGACGACGTTGACGGAGAACAAGGCCGAGGAGAACATGCACACGCCAGTAAAGTCTGTGCCTCCAATTCCCCAAGATGACCACCTCCGGGACGACCTTGTGATAGTTGATGTCCCATTGGAGGCGTGAAATCGACTGGGGCTTGTTGATGTATGGTATTAAGTGGTACACGACATGAGTGGTGTGGTTGTATCCTGATTCCTCATGACCTTTTGGAAATTTATGCTACGGGTTACGCAATGACCATTGAAAAGCTACCTTACCTTAGTCCTGCTGGAACGGAAAAGAATCTTTGAAAAATACCTGCTCATATAAACATAGCTAAAGTAATCAGAAGCAGGTAATAGTGCATCCGAACTAGAAGATCGGTCAGAGACACAGAAAGGACGGAAATAACGCAAAGGAGAGGTTCTGATACCGACAGCAAAAAGTCGCCCGGGGAGCCCGCGTAAAGTATTTCCTCTTTTAGACGGCTGCCAGTCACCAGACTATTAGGAGCCCGGCCCGGCCCGGCCTGAAAAACTGCCCGACCTTGCACCGCGACACCGCCCTGCCACCTTAGTACCGACCCTCCCTACCTTGCTCGCCCACTCATCGCTCTCACGTGTATACTCGCCCTCGCCCGCCCGCCCTCGCCCTCCTCCCTTGCCTCAAACTCACTCACGCTCGGCTGGCCCGGCATATCACTTGGTCTTGCAGGCTCAGATCTGTCATTCTCGTAACTACTCTACGAGGGTCCCGGAAGCTACACACCTGAAAACCGTCAGCGACGCCACAAGCCTGCCATACACGCCGCCTAGACTACTTATCCGCTGTCTTCTTTGGCATTTTAGGTTGTATTGCATTATTGTCGCGTTGTCTTTTTCAGAAGAGCAGCCGCCAACTGCCACAGGGATTGTTCGGTTTGTCACATCAGAAAGCACCCCTAAAATGGAATGGGTGGGCCGCACCGTATCACGCACCTAGACCACGAAGAACGGCGTTTGGTGGCCGCAAAGTCTTAAACTTCCCTTTCGCTAGTTCACTGAGGTCGAATCTCACTGTCCCACAATTACCTGGTTCCCTTGGTCATTGGTCATCCCCATGTATACCAAGTTCAACCAGTACATACAGGATAAAGGATATCCTGTTTGCCGTCTACTCCTATCTTCCCCATTGACCGGTTGTAGTTGCATCAGCATCTATCTTCTTACGACGACGAGGATTTCTAGACTCTGTCATGCCTGCAGTTTCAGACCTGGAGTCGGTGGGTATAAAAACAAGCACAGCGTCGAGTTGACATCTCTTCTGCCTGTTCGGAACCTATTGTGCATGAAACGTGTACTCAAACCGCTGCATAGTATTTCCGAGGGTTTGGTCGCTCTCCGCTAAATGGCCGATATGATTCCACACACACATTGCAGTGCTTTGCGCACCAAACGACGTCACCCTCCATTTCTTCTACCGGGTCCGCCTGTATGAGCCATAAAACATTCATTTACGCAGGCAATATTTCACTGTCGGATAAACGGACTCGCTTACGAGGATTTTTGAATCCAGCAGTATTACAAAATATCCACAAGTGGTCGCTGTGGAGATCGTGCTTTCCTGTGCTTTCCTGAAATATAAGACCGAGGGCGTTCGTTGGGAAGGACATCGCCCTGCTTGGTCTCCTCCCCTCCCCTCCCTCCTGTGGCTTGGTTTGTCTTGTCTCGGCTCCGCATCTTCCATTGTAGCGATCTTATCGGTACGCGAGTTGCTGAAAATGGCTGCCAGCGGTATATCCATGGACAAGGCAGAGCTCTTGTCTGTGCTCCTGGAAGCGATCCTGTATGGTAAGCTCTATCAAGGACGAATCGCATGCGACAACTTATTGATTCTTCCATGGGGCAAGGTTTCTCGTTGCTAATGTTTGGAATAACGATCTGGGCACTATGGTTTCGAAGGATTGGTCACCAGGTGAACTATAAGATGCTGACGGCAGCATGCGCTTTGCTGGTGTTGAGCACGACGGTGCGTACATTCGTTCTCTTGGTTCGAAAGCACAGATATTGAGTTCATGTGTGCAGCACATTGTGATCCATATCATCAGGGTCATGGATGGTTTGATATTGTATAGAAACACCTACCCAGGCGGTCCCGATGCCTTTTTCGCAGACGTATCACAATGGACGTTCGTGTGGAAGAACCACATATACACTGCACAGTCTCTCGTAGGGGACGGCGTCATCGTAAGTATTGTTTTCGTGAGATGATGGATATCCTTGCTCAAGCACACTGGAGCTTTTCCGCTGTTATTCGGTGTGGCAATCTAAGCTGGTCCTCATTTTCCCATGGTTATTGTGGTTCGCTACCGGTTGTGAGTGTGTAGGTGTTGCGAGGTGATCGAGGTCACTGACATTTCCGAAGTAACCGGATTCGCGAGTTCGATTACAGCATCAAAAGTAACGCAAAATGAAGTATTTGGTGGGGCCCTCGCACAATGGATCACTTCGTTTTGGGTACTGGCCTTGTTGACTAATCTGTTAACTACCAGTAGGTGTCCCGCATTGATGGGCGCCGATGACAGCCTCTGAACCTTGTTTGCACCGCTCCATAGATCTATTGGCTTGGCGGATCTGGCATGTCGACCAGCAGGCCAAAAGAATCCGTGTAAACCACAAGTCTCAGTTGCGGCCTATTCTAAACATCATCGTTGATGCTGGTGTGATTTATAGTCTCATGCTGCTAGCGGCGTTGGTCTGCTTTGTAACCAAAAATAACGGACAATACGTGACTCTAGACATGGTCAGCCGTCCTGCCTCGCTTGCCTGACTCGACTCTTTGAACAGTCTCGCTGATTTTGCGTTTGCCACTGTCTTTGTAGGTCACGCCCGTCATCTCGATCACGTTTTACATGGTCATCATCCGCGTCGGATTGGCCAACAGGGCGCCGGATAATCCGACAAGCAAGATCACCATCGACTATACGACTTCATCGAGACAGAGTTTCAGTGTGGACAGAAGAAATAAAATGGAGGTCCACGTCATGACGTTGACTGAGAGCAAGGTCGAAAATGGACTGCGTTCGCCGATGAACCCGATCGGGCGCGAAAATGGATGGAGCCAGATCAAAATGGATGGTGTCACGTTGGAGGTGTGATATTGCCAAATCCGCTCGAGGAATAGGTGCCAGGCGACGTATGTAGGCCAAGTGGGCGGCAGCTGGCATGCTCTGCTTGATCGTCACTGGTACGGACTTGATATATATCCTAGAGTCTTTGCCTTCCAGTCACTCATATATTGTTGTGTAGCCTTATCTCTGTTTGATGTAGCACCTATAATGTCGTAGAGCATCATTAATGAGCCCCTTAGGATTCGTAGGTGTAGTGGATATGCATGCCACAACGCGGAGGCCCAAACCCCACCCGTGTCATACCTCGTCCAAATGTAACGTATCAACGTCGGGTTTAAGTAAAACTGTCTCATCTCATGCCCATCCGATTTGCCAATCAGGGTTGCATAAAATTATTGGTTGGCATGTCACATCGGTGCATGCCGGACAGTCGATGGGCACAAGAACCGGGCTGCGCACTCGTCTAGAAGCTTCGGAAGTTCCAGCCACTTCATAGAACTCGCAGCTAAGCGAGGGACTTGAAGCTTGAGGCCTCTAAGTTACTAGGAGACATCGGGCAGTAACGTAATCTGTTTTGCCGCTGATCATCGAAATTGAGCACGATGGACTGTCGTTCTGATTGGGCACATGCTTCTAGTTGATCTAAACTGGACTATTTTCCAGTACAGCCTGGCTCTTGCATTATTTCACTACTCAGTGATCTTGTTTGTATATACTTCATTGTGGCGCGGCGGGATCCGTGCTCTGTGTTTCACAAAGGGTAGGTAGGTGGACCGATTTTAATTCTTGTCGTGCAAATTGGAGATTCCAAGTTAAACCAAAAAATTAATCAAGCGTGAGCAGTTGTTTCAGACGACAGCGAAAAGTAAGTTTCCATATGAATCAAACAATGCGACAAAGATGTTTCAAGGGTTTCAATTAGAATGGTGTGTGGAGCGCCATGCCAGGTAGTGTTCAATGGATGATTCTGGTTCCAAACCTCGCTTCAAACCGGACTTTTTGAGAACTGAACACTTGGTTGCGTTTAGGTTCACGGGTAGTTAAACGTGTGATTGGCATTCGGAGTGCGTTCGAACGCGTTTGAACATAGTTGCTAAGTAATACGACGACGTCCGCCACCGTCACCGCCACCGTCCCGTCACCGCATGGACATGGACAGTTATTCTGCCTCACTCATAGATGATAATGGACCCACTAAAGTGCTCCCGTCTTATATGATCACCCTCCGTGTCGGGATCGCCAAGTGTACCGTCGGAGGCGCCGGCAACTACTACGTCCTTCGGGTACGAGTCCAGGGAGTCCCAGCACTCTCAGCATGAAGTGAAGGGTGCCACAAAATGTAAATCATGGCCTTGACGGTGAGCCAGGTCGAAAATAATCAATGCTCACCGCAAACTAAGTAGTCCCAAGTAACGTTTATTGGCTAATGAAACCTCCCGCTCATCACGTTTGACTAGCATATCCTAGTTCTCTGGAAAGAGATCCAAGTCAATAGATCCACTTCGGACTCGCCTCCTCGTGTGATCTGTCATGGCGTAGAATAGGTAAGTGATCCATTTGCTTCACAGTGCATCAATGCGGCCCCTCGGTACCATGAAATGTGCAATGCGCCAGGTTACTGGCACCAATATTATTTCTTCATGAACTGTGTGACGCTGTCGGTGGATGTTGTTGAGACTTTGGGTGGTAATTGTAATCGCTCGTTCAAACCAGGCTATGCCGCATCCTATTATTATATATCATCCTTTGGTGTATGTCACATTTGAGTATATGGTCACCTTCAACAAGTAAATCGAGAGTGGGAACGACGCGACAAGTCGTCAGCATAAACGTACGGAAAACATCATTTACGAATACTTCACCATGAGCTGAAGAATTTTGAACTAGACGTGCAATCATGTAGAGCCCTGTGAGTTGGCAGGCACAGATTTTGATATCTCGGCGTTACAATAACTCGGGACGGAGTCCGACGGACTGAGAGGAGGTTTGGTGTTTCAGGTTGGCATGAGTGACAGTACACGTGGTTAGATTATCGCATCGAATTCGGGGCAGATAACACGAAGTGGTCGTACACATGGACTGGGTCCGAGAGAGAGATAGACTCTGCGCGAGCAACAGAGGAACGCATTCGTCTGGCGGATGAACGGTTTTTCAAGATCACCCATCGGTTCATTGCGGGACAGAGATCTCCGCTAGCGTACTATAATTGTTCGTAACTGTGCGGATCTGAGGCCGCCCAAGAGTTGCGCACTATAAACAATATGCATTCAGATTTTTCGCAGGAAATAGAGCCAGAAGCGCACGGCTATGCTCCGAAAGAAAGAAAACCAATGTATTAAGAGCAGATGTAGTATCGCAGGAACCCACGGTCGGCGGCACTGTGAAGATCTCCTTGTTCTTGTTCTCGGGAACATGTCTGCTAACGATCGATCCTAATGGATCGTTGAAACCTGAAGTATTCTGGCGGCAAGAATATTGTCGATTGTGCTTGCTCATCTACGCTGGCGCTCACCGAGCAGTGCTAACGCACGACCGTAGGTAAAATGTAGGGACACCGACACCCGGGATGCCACTGGCAGAGTGTCGGACATTTGTACTTGATTGCATTTGTATGCGCAGACCAAAGGTGCCCAACCAGCTTGAGACTGCTTCCAATTTCTGACGTCCTAACATATCTTCTATCAGAGCCCTATAAGGTAGGAAACGTATGACACCAATTTATACCTCGAGTTTATTCTGTAGTAGCGCCGAGGTGTTGCAAACTGGTTTTCAGCTTTCTTTGTTGAATCATGGGGGTTACTACTGACTGTCAATGGCACAGCCACCTTTGGACCGGCGGCGCGGTGGAAAGTCTGGACGCAATCCAATTTATTCTGATCTAATTCCTTTTGTAGGCCATTCTGGCAGGTGCGGGATCTCATCCTCAGTTTTGGGAGAAGCGTACCAGGACAAGGACATTGGTAGAAACGTGTGGCTTGTTGAAATGACGGGTCGCAACCCAGGCGTTGATCCTGTGAGTGTGTTGAGGTGCGCTCAGGCTAGTGCGTTCCTCAAGACGAGCAGCTAATTGCTAGCCTGATAGCAGACAGATCTCTTGAGATTACATCACGCACAGCTAGTACTGATTCTAAAGGTATGTCTATCATTATTGGCAACCAAGCTGTGGCGAAGGTGAGTACCTCATCGGATTAAAATTCATCCAGACTCTACCACAAGCATCGTAGTACTACTTTGACGCTCATTTTCAGGGTGCACGACCAGTACGTTATTTTCGCCGACCATCTCATCAGCCAAAGCAGTACAGGACTGAGGTACTTACAAGAATAGGTGCATGGTTTTTCACCTGGTCGGATGTTCAGTACTCAGTGTTCTTCCAGGCCTCGTCTAATCTCCTCAGTTCAATTTCAGTAACACTGAAATCGGTTCGTGAGTCTTTCCCCGATTTTTCACTTTTTACCAGGCTCCTCTGCCGCACTACTTGCTTGATCATGATATCGATATCGATTGATTATAGATTGATGAACCACTCGTGCGGCGGAGATCCACAAAATCAAAAGATTCCTCCGTTTCTACAGAAGTCGGAAACCAGTGTGGTATCATGCCATGTTTTTGATGCTTGTCAGCAGGCTTTACTCCATCGTCCCACATCCAAGTCCCTTCACCCATGTATACTATGCATTTCTCTCGTTCATTGAAAGACCACAACTGGGAATTTTCTCGAGTCCATGCACAGAGTCCGCTCCACTTCCATTGATCTCATGCAACGACTATAGTGTCCACTCCGACACCTTCATTTAGCTCAAATAACTCAAGAGCATACCCTTCTCAACAGAAGATATGTGCTTGCATGTGACGCAGTCTTCTGTAGAACTACTCTACCCGACTCGGAGTTATATCCTTTTCATCTTCGCTCCATATCTTTCAACCTCGAGGCATCTCCAAGGATTTGATTTGTGGCGAATCACGTGTGGAGGTTTATCATCAGAGACTGTCAAGCGGACAACCCATTTGTATCGTTCACGAAGTCCGACCCTCGGTCGCGGATAGGCGCAAAAGGCCTAGATCTTGATGTTATCGATCGACTACATCGGGGCCTCTGGCGTTGCGGTGGTTTCCGAGCAGTGGTCTGTTTCCCAACTCTAGCGGAATATGCAGGATCGAGGTGGCGAAAAAACACAAAGCTCACCATCCCTGGTGTTCTAGAACATTGCTTCATCGCATCCGGGGTGGTTTTGGCGGTCTGCTGGAACTAACGCTTCGCCACGGGGATCATTTATCATTATCACGGCGCTTCTGCGCAGCCAAAGGCTGTTGCTCGGTGTCTCGCAATTCTGTGGATCAGCTGGTCATATATCGGTAATAGAAGCCGCCACCCCTCTTCACACTCTCCCATGAGCACGCGTTCCCGCATCAGACCGCAATTCGGCGTCTGTGATGGACTCACTGATCCCGTTTCTTTTTTTGTTTTTGTTTTGTTTTCGTCCTGTTCCTCGCCTTCCGTCTGTCATCCATTCTCAAGAAACGAGACGGCGACGTAACTTACCCAGTTGACTTGCTTCTTCAACGACCACATTGGTTTCCGGAGAACCAGCTTCAGGGGTCAGATGATAGTTTACTTCCTGTTTAATATGTTTGGAGATTACACACGAGGCGTACCGGTACTTGTGTATTTTGCTTTGGGGATCGGGGAAATGTGGGTACACTCCCGCGTCCCCGAGGTGATGCTACATCTGGAAGGAAGGACTACCTATGGGCGTAATCCTTGTGAAGAGGTCGGTATCATACATCCAGCTTCGGGAGAGGAGAATTCTTGGAATATTTCGGCGGGACAAGAAGAGGGGAAAAAACGGGGACAAAGTTCTGGTCCTGGACTCCTGCTACGCACAATTCCGTTCTTCAAACGACGATCTGTGAGATGACCATGTCATAGTTTTTAGCAGATTCATAACATGACAGGGTTTCGTATTTGCAAATCAGGGGTTGAAAAAAACAAACAAACCACGACTTGAAATCGTATTTGACGATAACGACGGGATGTTCGGTGAGATCCTATGATGTACACGTGTTGCTCCACGTTCATGTCATGGATGCATATGTGCTCGTCTGACTTGGGGCTTCAGCTGTTTATACATACCATTCAAAAGGAGATCATAAACGGTTTCGCAGAGCCTGTCGATCGCTTTTCTGGGGATATGAACGAAGCCGCAGCTTGGTAACCAGCTTCATCATTACCTCACGATCTGTTCTCGTTTACGTTGGTTCCGTGGAATTAAGCCCATCCCGAATCTCGGACATTGATACTGAACTTGCAAGTGCAGCGAGATCGACTCGGGTCTCCATGCGGGTGAAGAGTTCATAATGGAAATGGACTCCCATGAGACTCACATTCTTATCCTTCTTGTTTTCAGAAAAAGAAGCTTTTTGCATCCGTCTCAGACGGCCTGGAAGGGAGGAAAGAGGCGATAATGCGCATCGCGGGGGTCATTCACGATGCATTTCGACGCAGGGCGAAAAACTTAACCAAGGACAGATCGATTTGGAAACTGGAGATCGTGGATGAGCTGAGTGAGAGAAGGAAGATGGCACTTGCGGTGCTTCGGTGGGTGGTGGCAGGGGCCCATTCCCAAGCTGGCGGCCGTGGTTTCCGCCTAGGAAGAACGGCCTCGTGGCTTCATGCATGGTATGGAAACCGTAGACGCTTCGGAAGGGTCAAAGTGTGCGCACCCGAGTTCTCCCGAGGGGGGGCGTCATATTGGATCTTGATGTACATAGCCTCTATGGGCGTTCTAGGAACGAATGACGACGATTCAGGGTTCAGGAAGAAAAATGTCATAACGTTGGCTGAGTGCGTTCCCGCATCTGTCAGAATGATCCAAGGTTCTTGTAAGCACCCATGGAAAGGGTTTAGCTCGGGCTGTGGACCGCGTCATCTCACCAATGCGAAGAGTACGACATGATTCATTGCACCTAAGTGGCAGCGCGAGTCAGGCACAAGCCGAGTTAATCCGAGCGATAATAACGCTCCCGGACCCAAAGCACCCGCAAGATGAACTCCAGGGTCAGACTTCTTTTGCAGAAGTTGCAACCGTCATTCATTCTTTGGTCCAAGGAAGGCACGAGACATATACGAAAGAAAAAAATACCTACCAGACATTCGTTTGTTTTTTGCGGATGTGACAAGCCTCCATCATGTCTTTACATACACATATACCTTTACTGGGTCTAAATCACGACCGTCCCATCTGTTGATAGACGTGCAATTGATTAAACGGACCACAGAGACCAGCGCCGACACTCGAGTGATATTTTTACCTGATTTGGGCCGCACATCTCAAGATACCTTTGTTTGTTTTGGGGTGGACACATAACCTCTGATCTGAGTTAGCAAAAGAAAATGACAATGAATAGATTTCTCGCAAAAATCTTGCCAAGGCGACCATCGCTGATGATCCGAGTCATCTCCATTTGGAAGCAAAGTAGTGACGAGAGTTCCGTCCCGTAAACGCCTTACGACTGCGGGGTAGGGATTTTTTGCGACACGCTGACCATTCTTAATATCAGGGATGATTCGGCTTGCAGAGAACGCTCCGGTTTCCGTTCCGGAGTCGAAATTGCAATTACATTGTCGGAACGTGGTTACCGTCTTCTGTCAAGTCGCGAGACCAGTACATACATGGGGCTGCGAAGCTGTTGGGTTGAGGTTCCGTCCACCCGTAATGAAAGGTCGGTCTGAGGGAGCTAGGGCACTCCGAACGGGTTCACAGCGCTTGTCTGTCGATGGCCCGATGTCCGCGGCATTTTGTATGACATGGCCAACCCTGGCCCATCTCCCCAACAACTCCCGGGGACGGCGGTAGTGTCACTTTCATATTTCCATTGTTGCAGGTATAGTTTCGAAAGCATCTACTAGGGGTGCCTTTGGGGAGGGTGGTATGTCCGCCGGCAGTGACGATTTCGACGCAAAGGTGGGCGCAGTTGATCGGCGAACAGACAAGGAGGTCGCCGCGAAAAAAAACGATAAGGGGTTGAAGGAGGAGTTCTATCAGCTTTAATCGCGACGATCTTCCGGTGGTTCGCGAGTTCGAGGAGAATTGGCAACAAAAACTGGACAAGCCGAGAGTGCCACACGGTTGTTTCAGGAACGTGCCACGGACTGCCTCGGTCGTAATTAATCATATATGGCCCAGGTACGGAATATTCCGGCTCGGCCCGGCAGACAGATTGCTTGATGTTGGCCTGATGAGTTGCGCTCATACTTAAGCGTTCGGGTTTGTTCAGCATCAACTTGCCTTCTGATCCCACAGCACATGTCTCCAGCCCAAGAACCGCAGGAAAAATCCTCCTCTTCTATCCTCAAGGAGCGCAGATTCAAGTTGAGCAGGTGAGTCATTCCACCCTCTTCTTCGCCTCCTTTCTCAGACCCTCCTCCAGGGCGTGCGATCGCTGCAGGTGGGTATCCGTGACCGCCCCTCGCATCATGTCCTCTTTACATCTTGTGTAGGCGCAGGAGGATCAAATGCGACGAAGGTCATCCTTGCCAGGCTTGCCTGACTGCCAACTCACCCTGCACCTTCGAAGAGCCAGGGAAGCGAACACATCCTCACAAATCAAAGTACGTACACGCAGACACATTGATTACCGACACTTATCCTCCCATCCCAGACGCACCGCTACCCTTGAGGACAGGATGCATCAGCTCGAGACCCTCATCCAAGCCATTCCTCCCGCCGTCTTTGCCGCCGGGGGCTTGAGTCCTCCACAGCATCTCACACTAGATCAAAATATCGCGAGCCCGCTATCCACGTTTGCTTCTATAGACCACCCCTTTCCCTCGGGTGTCCCTCCCCCCTCTCTCCACGTGTTCCCACTTACAAATCCATCCACGCACTTTACCACTCAACCCCCGAGGGGTTCACCCGGGCAGGACAGTCCAACTACGGTATTTCGCTCCATCGTAGGACAATCACCTCACCTTCAAAACGGGGCCGACCATTCTTTCGAAGAGAGTTCCCGAATACAAGCCTCTTATCTCTACTTCGATGATGAGGGGTACACAAGATGGCAGGGAGAAACGTCTGGTCTACCTCTCCTCGATCTACTATTGGAGCGCCATCCTCCAGTCAAGTCTGAGAAGGAGCACGGTACTCCAGATCCAAATTGGGCTAACAACCAATCACCTTCCCCAAACGCCACTACGTGGTTTCCAAACAGAACACCCAGGCGAACTGACGTCAACCCGGAGACGCTCTGGCGGCTTATAACTTCATACATCGTCCCGGAATTGATGGACAGGTGATCTCTACCCCTTGTCTCTGTCTTAGAATGGGATTCTTACTCGTTCTATTGTCAGTTTGGTGCAGTGCTATTTGTGTACATCCTATTACTTGTTGCCATTTTTACATGTTCCCACATTTCTAGCGGTTCGTCCACTTTCCCGTCATGTTCTTTTTTTGGCTTATCGAGTCTTTAGGATTATGGCAATCCCAGAAAATGGGCTGAACCCGGTTTCGCTGCCTTTGTCGTTGCCATTTGCTGTCTTGCTTCACGCCACATTGATGACCCCCGTGTCCGGTCGGATCCAAGTGAGGGGATCTCGGCAGGCACGCAGTGGTTTGAACTTTTCGGCCGCCTCCGTACGCTCCCGATCGCAGACCGCCCGACACTTTACACCATCCAGGCGTACCTGATCGCCGCCGTCTACGCAGTGGGACTAGGAAAGCTTTCCAAGGCTGCCGCTCTCTTATCGGAGGCCATCACCATCTCGATAGACGCCGGGTTACACCGCTCTGCCGACACATATGATCTCTTCGACCCCATCGAAGACGAGGTTCGTAAACGCACCTTTTGGTGTGTGTATATCTGGGACAAACAACTCTCGTCACACTTTGGCAAACCGCCCATGCTTCGCCTCCGGGATTGCGACATAGGAGAACCTGCCGTTGTTGATGACGAATTCGTGACTCACGAGGGCGTTTTATCACAGCCTACAGGCACAGAGAGTCGAATGAGCGCGTACGTCGCAGTGGTGCGGATCATGGTCGTCATGGAATCTGTGTTGGATATTCCGCCACCGCGCCATCGAACCGGGGACTCTTCGCCTTTTTTGCTGCATGCCGCTGCAGTGCTGTCTGTGCACACACGGCCAAAGGACCTACGTGAAGAAGAAGACTTACTGGACAAAATACACCGATCCATACCACCATATTGGGCTCATACGTCCGAAACACTGGCTAGCGAGGACGTCATCAGGGTCACACAGGCTGTGCGCCTCCATTGCGCCGAGCAGGTTGTTCGGATGTTGATTCACAGACACCGTTTTTCCAACTTCGTAGCGGAGAGGGCGTACAATGGCTCGACGGAGGAAGAGCCGGGCGACATTGAGCGAGAAGCCATGGCCGCCGCTCATGCATGCGCCGTACAGGTTATCTCGTCCTACATGCAAGTCGCAGCCAAGGGTCTGATGACGTATTGTGAGCCAACTTCTATATATCCAATTTGGCCAACCAATCACCGATTCTGCAGATGGGGTTCACGTTATTCATCAGTTGACACAAGCAGGACGCACCCTCCTTGCCGTATTGATTAATTGCAAGAGCGAGAAACTTCAACCACTGATTCAACCTGCGCTCGAGACTCTTCGGTCGTGTGTCGGGTTGCTGCGACGATTTAGCGGGAGGTACGTGTGCGGTCAGCGGTCAGGTGACCTAATGGAGGAGTTTTGCCGACGTGAGTTGGTCCTAAACCTCGCGCTGATTATTATGGCTCACCCCTGGATTAGTCACTCAGATACCACTTGAACCGTCTCGCTCCGACTCCCAGGAGCAAGCGAACACGCGACCTCCATGGATAAGACCCGTGCGAAAAAAGACCCCCAGCAGGGCAAAAGGGACTGGGAGCGATGGTAGTTCCCACCACAGCAGTCCGGAGTCCTTCTCGCCGTCCGAGTTCTTTGTTGACCCAGGTGTCGGCATCACAAGTGCTCAGCCGTTCACTCCGACATCTGCTGTGGATGGATCAGCTGGTCATTATCTCGGTGCCCGACGCTCATCGCTTACGTTGCCCTCGTTTTTGGATACGGCTGCCGCTACCATGGAAGTGGACCCGAGTATGTACATGTCGTCTCCGGTGGAGGTGATGAGCATGCTCGGGGATGGCTCTATCGACGTTTCGACGATATTTACTCCTGATTTCAACACGATGGGACCGCACTCGACTGAGTCGAGGGAATCTTCTCTATACGGGCATCTTGGTAGCGGCGGAAGTCTGGTCACGACGCCGTGATGCATTGCGATTATAGGCTCACTTGGTCCATCCTGTACGAGTAGACCGCCAGGCTGTTATTATCTTTTCGTCGTTTCTTCTTGGATTTCGTTCTTCGACCTCCAGTATTCACGCTTGCTGCAATACAATGAAGTCAACCAAGACCACTTGACTGGATTACTACGTACAAGGTCCCCGCTCCACAGTGTCACGTGCTCTTTGATATGCTGCGATGCCAAAGTTGTTATGATCAGATTGAAGTGTTTCGGAATCCAACACTGACCATTCGTTCCTTTAACCATCACGTTCCTTTTTTTTGTTCAGGACACGCTTCCCGCTGCATCACGCTGTAATGGGGCGTTCGCATCGTACAGGACGCGTCTTTATGCCGCTTATATTGTCCTTGATTCTCAGCTTCTACCAGGTTCACGCGACGGAGGAAACGAAGCTCACCTCTGGAGGCGTATATGTCCCCATCCTCAGAAGACCCGCCTCTGCGTCGGCGTCGAATAAACAGCGGCGTTCCGTGAGCGCCGGATCCATCGGCCTTGGCGACTACGAGGACCTGTATGTAACAGTTCGCTTTTAAGAGCGTTCTTCCGGTTCTGATCCCCAACTATATGCATCTCCAGAACGTACAACATCCTGATCCAGGTCGGCGGGACGCATATACCCGTCATATTGGGTAAGGAACCGCCACTTTGTCGGTTCCCGGGTTTGTTGCGTTTTGAATTTGACGTTCTCTCTCTCTCTCGTGGAAAGACACCGGGTCCTCTGATCTATGGGTCTTGTCCGATTCCTGTCAAGGAGCTTCGTGTTCGGCCAACAACGTCCCGCGATACCCGCTCGCAAGTTTCCATCCCGCTCAACTGGATGCAACATTGAGCTATGGTGATTCGAACACGGGAACGTACGCACAAGGCCCCATTGGATCCGATTTTGTCTCCGTGGCCGGGCTGGGGCTGCAGAACCAGTACTTTGCCGCGATCAACTCCACGAACACGTCTGTTGTCCAGACGAACTCTGGCGGTATATTTGGGCTGGGGTTCCCTTTCAATAGGTGTGTATATGTTCGTTTTTTGCTTAGGTGGTGGCGGTAGCGTTTGGAGAGAAGGGATTGGTGGGCGTGGTGCTGATTCTAGGGCTTGTTTAGCCTCGTTTGGAACGATCTGTTTCAGAGTCAGAACACCGGCTCGGGTGCGGTGGTAGCTCGCGACGTGCCTGCAGTTATCGACGACAACTCTACCACCTCTCGCTGGCTAGCCGCTCGGTGGTTCCCGAAGAATGGAAATAGCTTGGGTCCGAGAGACAATGCGCGAACGCTGCTCACACGTTCGATGCCACAGTCGACCAACACGACGACGACCGCACTCCAGTCGTCCGTTACGAGCTATGGCCCGCTCATCCCACGGCTCGTGGCTCAGGGGATGTTGGACTCTCCGATGTTCTCGATAACGCTCCAGCGGGATGCAATTCAGATTGGAGGTAACGAAGGGATGTTGTCGATTGGTCAGCTTCCGCCTACTGTGGAAAGCGAGAGCTTGACCTGGGTGAGCGTGCGTGGATATCCAGCGTCCCAGGGTGGCTTGAACCCTCCGTCGGATGCTCCTGGAGAGGTTCGTTCGATACGAGCAACGACAATTTTCATGACTATTCATTTGTATTTTGACGTGTAGGTGTACCCGGTAGCGTGGGAGATCCCGCTGGATGATGTATGGTTCGATGGCGTCAAGTTGTCGAGGTCCAAATTGACGTCTCCGTATATTTCTCTCTCAGCCCTGATTGATACGGTTGGTTTTTTTATCCTACAATGTGTTTCACGGTCAAGACGTTGTTGTACAAAACAGGGAAACTCACTCATCCGTGGTCCGCCTGACGTTGTCGCCCAGATCGAGAGCATCCTGGGCGGCAAACAATTCGCCTGTTCGAATCCACATAACTTGGCATTTCAGATTGGCGGGAAGCTCTTTCCTGTAGACCCTCGCGATTTCGTCAGCCAAGTTCACCCAGGAGATCCCAACATTTGTTCTGCCAACGTGGCGCCGACGGACGTTCCCGTCTGGGGTGGTTCTGGGTATTTGTATAGTTGGAACTTGGGGGATCCATTTCTGAAAGGGTGAGTCTCGCTTTTCATTTTTATGGATGATCTCGTTATGGGGTGCGCGCGTGCACTGCAAAATACGCCGACGCACGCGTTATAGTGGACCTAATGCGGATGAAACGGTGACGTTTGATTGGATCGGCATATGTTCACGGAGACTCTGGTTTGATCGGAACCCGGACAGCTGGGCTATTTGATATGTTTACCTGTTTGCACGGGAGCGCAACGCCCCCGTTTTTTTCCAAACGGAAGCCTTCGGGCATCCGACATCTGTTTGCGCCCCGTGATCGACGAACCTCTAACTCCGCACGTGTGCATTTCCAGCGTGTTAGCCGCTTTTCACTATGGTTCGCTCACACGACCGTCCCAAAATCCGCCAAGGGTAGGGTTACTCTCGACGGTCGAGTTCGATGCGGACAAGCAACTGTGTGAAGAGGAGCGGCGGGCCAAGGTGGAGCACGAAGGATTTGCAAGTTTGTCTTTCTATAAATATCTTTTTTTTTATTACTCTTTGATTGCCCTTCGTTTACCTGCGCTGATTTCCGGTTTGATAGTGATTGTGGAGCCCGCGCCTTCTTCGCTCCCACCTGCGAGGGGTACTGGGATTGGAGGGGTGCCGCTCGCACCGGTGCCGACTGTGACAGAGAGCGTGAATGGGAGCGGGGCGAGGTTGACGAATGGTGGTGTTGGTGGCGTATCGGGAATCGTAGGACCAAGGGTCAGTGGAATGTGGGCTGGTGCATTGGCTGGCTTGTTGGGGTGGGTGATGTGGATGGTCGTCGAGTGAGATATATGTGAGCGTGAGCGAGGGATGAGAGACTCGGAGTCAGGGTGGATAACATGGTGGTAGTGAGGGGATCGTTTCTGTTTGTCTTTTTGGCGGTTTTTGGTTTACTCCTTCCATTTTGTGTTTCGAGCTTCCGTTGTATAAATACGAGACAGCCAGTACTGGTACGACTTGTAGTACTATTTGGATTGGTTTGTAGCAACATAGTAAGTAGGGAAGTAAGGCGACACATAAATAGTTCGGGATACAACAGACAACAGGGGGAACGTTGATGCATGATGAGTGTGATACAAGAACAGTAAGAAATGAAAACAAGGGGAAGGAAAAAAAAATGATAAATGGGCAAGCGTCTTGATAGATCTCTAATTAAAGACGACAGAAATTACAAACCCCCTCAAACTCTCGCGGGATCAACTCGCTTGCGACGTCCAAGCCAGTTTCGAAAAGACAGCCGTCGGAAGAGGCTTCCATGCTTACGGTGGGCTCACCCGGCGCCCGTGCCTAGTGCCTAAGTGTCTTATCTTGTTCACAACCCCTGCATGAGGGGCGTGCCGGAAAACATGTCCCAGGTTTTTTGCAGCAACTCCCCGCCTCGGGCCTGGTTGCTGTCATGGAAGTAGTTCCAGTAACCCGGTAACAGGTGATGAAGCGAGAACCAAACCTGTGGACAGACACGCGCTCGGTATCAGTATACAATATCCGTCAAGAGAGACAAGCAGACAGGGGAGGGAGACAGGCCTCGCACTCGTCATCGACGACGCATAATCGGGCCTAGCAGGATTGGAGGGGGGAAGGGGGAGAAAGAAATACTCACGCTGTAATATTTGCATGACCGCTTGTCTGCATCACGCGTCCTCAAGAACAAGAACCGCGCGCCGACGAAGCATCCATAGGCGACGAAGGCGAGCGTGCAGAACCAGTCAATGTCCCAGATACAGCAAAGCAGGAAGGACCAGACCGGGAGGCCGAGGCCAACTGCCAGACGGGATGCGATGGGGAACATGATCGGGACGGTGCGGCGGCCGGTGATACGGTCTCCTTCGACGTCCTTGAAGTCTTGGCAGTGCACCGTGGAGGCGAAGACGGCGATAGTCAATTGGATCGCGAGCTTTCCAGTTTCGCTGATCTGGGACGGGTCAAAGCCTGTAAAGATATCGTGAGCAAAATGAATAGCTGGAAAGAGTGAGTAGGGATTGATGGCGCACCTGCACTAAGGGTGCCACCGAGTTCGACGCAACCATACATGAAAGCGAGGATGACGTTCTTCGACAGCCAGTTCTTGTCTCCGTCGAGCTCGTTGTACCAAAGAGTAAACAGTTGCATCTCAATGCTGGCGAACACCAACTGGAGACTGAAGAGCGAGGAGAATGCAAGACAGAGAGGGGCCATGAGCCATCGAAGAATCGTCGCATTGTGCAAAGAAATTCTGCCTGCGGGAAGCGGCCTGTGTGGCTTGTTCAGCTTGTCTTCCTCCGGTGCCTTGATCTGATTTGAGATATTGAACTGAAGGATATGAATCCAAATCCACACGACTGTGGGCAATAGGTGAAGGGGACTGCTCAGCGGTGCTGAGGCGATCGAAAATAATGTCTAGGATTCCATGAAATGAGTAGCGACGCAGCAACGTTGGAATGATGCTTACCGTTGGAATGATCGCAGTCAAGACGTCATTTTTGGTGAAAAGGAACATAGTATAAAGGTGGTATTGGATGTCAGACATGCTGAGGCGTGAAGGTCGTACGGTCATAATGCTTCAGGATGAATCGGCTATGAATAAGCTGTTGGTGTCTGTACCCTTTGGCTCAGATATCAGAGCGTATTTATATCTCTGGTTACATTCCGGTTGTCGCCTGAAGCGACCCTACCATAAGCGCTGAAGCATGTTTTCGTGCGGCGTCTCACATCAACCGGAGGAGGAGAACGAAATAGGAGAACGTTCTATCCGTTGATCATGGGGCTAACAAGCGGAACGTTGCCTGTACCCGGCCATCGGCAATTAGCCGGACCCGTCATGACAGAGTTGATTGCCAGTGCAAATCGCCGTGATAAGGTATTGGGCTTACAGTGGCTGGATGACGCTGCCAATGAATATGGTTGAGTTTGTTGCATCTAACACAGCTCTGCCCACATATCGATGATCGCCCTACCTCCGCTATTTCCTCGAGAGCACCACAGATGACGAGACACTTGACCTTCAAGTTTGCATCGGCGTGAGCATTCGAGCCTGCAGGGGTCAGTATGCCAAAAATATTGTCAATGACCAAGTGCATAAAACAAATGATTGCGTGGAACGTTGCCTCCACGAGGTTCCTGTCATTCGTGTGTTTTTGACGCCGCTGCGGCGAATGGTGAAGCGCCCACAAGCGGTGCGCTGGACACACACGGAAGCCGCATCGGTTTCTCCCATGCCCATGTGCTTGCCGACCTTTCCTGTAGAGGGCGCCCCGACCGGCACGCGAATAGTTGTTCACCGGACGCTCATATTGTTAGTCATGAGAAGTGAACGTAACTTTGTCGCGGAACGGAAGGCTCAGCTAATTATCTCTTGCTTGGCCTTATCAAACCCACATTGAGCTCGTTGACATGCGGCGATGTTGGAAGGCAACCCTCAAAATTGAATCGGCAGTTGAGTTCAACAGCACCTGCCAGCACTGGCATGTGAGAACTTTAACTTTTCCAACTCCGCCCAGCGCCGTTGAACAGGTTCTGAGGGAGGGGTTGGCGGGATAGCTTTCCCTGACTCAGATCCCCCCTGTTATTTTCCATGGACTGCGTCAGCGAAGCTCACTATGCTCAACGACGTGTGACTCTCGCGATCACCACTATCTGACCACATTCGAAACTCCGCTTCAGCATGTGGACTTCCCATAATCAATCAGTTGATGAAGATTAAATTGCCAGTCAATCAGCTGAACGAGGGTGGATGTCAAACACTTGGAAAGTCAAAACTCTGATTGCATGCCTAGAATCATTGATCCCTAATGGGACTCCGAGGAGATTCGGAGAACGTTCTACGCGACAGCGGAAATAAATTTGGCAGGCATTTCATCATGGTCTGCCAATACATGGCTTGCTTGAGCACATCCGATATGATGTGTTCGTTGACCCTAACTTCGAGTCTCAGTGCCAACTATTCAAACCACTCCGAGTCTCACTACCCCCTCCTTCCGACTTTGAGACACACGTGTAAATTTACCTCATATCGACTGAGCTGAAATGCATCGTCGAATTTTATTTTTCTCTCGGCGAAGTGGTCTTCTGATGATTTTGTTCCCTTTCTTACTCTATGTGGGTCTACTGGGAATGCCTTCTACCCGCATCGATCGAACTGATGTATAGATTGACTGCCTGATAGATATTCGATAGGACATGTGTCTAAATTTGTGTCATAATTGTCCCTGGGAGCGTCCATAGTGTGACCAGTAAAAATATGTAAATTCAGTAAGAAGTAAGATAAGAAATATATGCAGCTGTCGTATCGTAGGGCACCTGTGTCTGTGTAATCAAAACCAGTTATCGATATTAGGTCACATCCTTTTATTTCTTTTATTTTGTCATACCCAAGGCGATATGCCCGAAAACATGTCCCACGTTTTCTGCAGCAACTCCTCACCTCGAACCCCAGATCTGTCATGGAAGTAATTACAGTACCCCGGGAACAGGTGCTGAAGCGAGAACCAGACCTATGGCGTCGCCATCGGCATCAGTACTGAAATGGCCAGTGGACTTATTTTCGGAGCACTCACGCTGTAGTACTTGCATGACAGTTTGTCGGCGTCGCGTGTCCGCAAGAACCAGAACCTCGCGCCGACCACACATCCGTATGCGACGAAGGCGAGTGTGCAGAACCAGTCGATGTCCCAGATGCAGCAGAGGAAGAAAGACCACATGGGAATTCCAAGCCCAGCGACGAGACGGGAGCCGAGGGGAAACTTGATCGGAACAGTACAACGGCCGATGAGGCGATCGCCTTCTTCGTCTTTAAAGTCTTGGCAATGTACAGTCGAGGCAAAGACTGTGGTGATCATTTGAACCGCAATTTTCCCTGACTCGCTGACTCTGGAAGGATCACGGCCTATGTTGCACACAGAGAGTGAAGAGGTGATCGTAAGTCAATTATTGATACCGACGGTGAAAACGAAATGTGAACGTACCTGCGACCAAGGTGCCTCCGAGTCCGGCACAACCGTACATCAAGGCCAAGATGACATTTTTTGACAGCCAGTGACTATCACCGTTCATCTCGTTGTACCAATACATGACCAGCTGCAGCTCGAGGCTCGAAAACACCAACTGAATGCTGAAAAGGGAGGAGTATGCCAGACATAGCGGTACCATGATCCACCGCAGAATCGTCGCGTCGTGGACTGTAATTCTGCCAGCCGCGATCGGCCTCTCTGGTTTGTTCGCCTTGTCTTCATCTACCCCCTTGATCTGGTTTGAAATGTCGAACTGCAATAAATGCAAACCAATCCACAAGATCGTAGGGAAGATATGGGCAGGGCTACACAGCGGTGCCGAGGCAATAGAAAATAATGTCTAGCAAATTGTGAGCCAAACATAAACAGGTGGACACCAGATCCAAGCTTACCATAGGAATGATCGTAGTCAGGATGTCATTTTTTAAGAATAGAAATAAAGTATACAGGTGATATTCGATGTTGGATAGGTCAAGGGGTGAGCGTTGCGCAGTCATGGTACTTCGGCGGATGAATCGCGTATGGTGCTCTGGTCTTTCCAACCCATGTTTTTGGTAGACCTTTTTATATGTCGCATTGTCTCTGTGTCCCGGTCATCGTCCAAACCGATTGACCTATACAGGTTGTACAGAAAAGCTGTTCCGATAGGGTCTGGTATATCCCCATATGTCAATATGAGCCACCTTGCACGGCTTCCTGCCGTATCAGTAAGTTAACATTAACGTGGAAAATCCTAACGCACGGCCGAATGATATGAAGGTCAAAGTGCCATTCACAGCTTCTTGGTTGATGACGATCGTATTTCTGACTCCGGCTTTAGGAGTGCAAAATACGAATCAGCGAGAAACAGTTCGTACGATCGCATGAGAATGGCAGAACAGAAAGCGAGCACTGGAACTGATGAACTTTGGCGATCGAACGAGATAAGCAAGAATAGCCTACACTTCTAACAAGAATACCTTTCGCATCAAATCGATGGATAACTCAATGGGACAAACAATGAGGCGCCAATGTTACCCTCAATGTTACATCCCATGTCCCTGCCCTAGGCGCGTGGCTCCGAGTCATTGAGCGAGAATTCCCATATCTAATTTTGAGGGCCTTCGGAAGACAGATCTCAGCGGGACTATCAACCTGTGCATTGCACAGAAAAGCAAGAAAATTCTCCAGGCACGTCGGAGATTGTTAGCTCTACACGACCATACTATGTATGGAGCGACGGGCCCATGTACCTGGAGCGCGAAAGCCGGAGTTCGGTCGTAACGAATGAATGCCTATTGGAGACTCACCAGTACTCACTAATCATTGATCATCAATCAACAATAACGGGGCGAAAATCTTGTATTTTAAGGCTTGAGATACTTTGCCACAGTTTCAATTCGGAACCACCACTGCTAACTTCCGTTCAGACCAAATATGAAGCAAAGCGCACCTCAGACTTACCAAGGTGTTCAACTCGCTCCGACCGCCCGCCAGCCATTCCGTAATGAACTGCCCTTTGTCAGAGCCTCCTCAGAGCTGCACGAGGCAGGTACTATGACAATAACATATATTTTTAGGACGACGCTCACAACCTTATCCGAATGATACCAATTGCGTCAGTCGTCGACTGATAAGGTTCATGTTGGTCCTACGGAATATGACTAGGTCCGATGGTTTTTCCAGGCGCCCAGTGCCGGTACTGTGAACAACATAAAATACTTTGAACCGGGAACGGGTGTCGAGCTGGCCCGGATGGTTTGGTAAACTTGTTCTGTGTCCTTCAAGGCGGTGGCAGATTATGTAACAAGGCTGAGATAACAACTTTGATTTCTCCCACCGTCCATACCTTCGAGATCATCGAAGCGACTGCAAAATTCAGACGAGATTTTTTGCCGTCCATCACACTCCCACAGGGTTTCAGAATCAATCAACGAGCAATCGCCACGTAGAAGAGAACAGTGGGTAGTCGGCGGTAGGGACGATAAATTGGTAGGCACATGCGTGAGCATTATGCTATCGTTGAATGGGAAAGAAATAGTCGCAAGATCTTATGTCACTGGCAGTATTGTCAGGTAGATATAACATGTCGGCAAAAACAACGAAGAACATCCAAGTCACGACATAAGTACTGCCGGTAGAACGCTGGACCGCGTACTACTAGGATTCAGAATCTCGTTCGAGGCAATGAGTTCGCAATCTTGCCATTGCCACTTTTTAGACAGACCATCCTGGACATCCCCAAAGTTTACTTCTGCGGCACAGGCAAGATTGAAGCTTGCTGCAATCCGTCGATGAAGAACAACAAAAAACTGCGCTACGACGTTTCCCGTGCCCCACCCGGAACCTCGTTACTAGCATGAAAACAATTCCAGTACCCGGGTAACAAGTTGATAAGTGTGAACCAGACGTGTAGCAGGCTTCCGAATTTTGCAATGCCATCATAATCAATGCGTCTGACGAGACACGTAAGCACTACGGCCGTCGAACACTTACGCTGTAATACTTGCACGATTGTTTGTCGGCGTCACGTTTTCGCAGGGACAAGACTCGTCCCCCGACAACATACTTGCTATACATCGCGGCTAAGAGGACATTCTTTGACAACCAGTGACTGTCTCCGTTCATGTCGTTGTACCAAAACGTAAACAACTGCATCCCGAGACTGGAAAACACCAACTCTGATTGCTGAAGAGCGAGGAGTATGCAAGGCATAGGGGAACCATAAGCCACCGAAGAATCGCGTATCGTGATTCTGCCTGCCACAATAGGCCTACAATATATGGATTGTTCGCCTTGCCTTCCTCTACTCCCTTGATCTGGTTTGCAATGTCGATCTGCAATACATAATGCAAAAAAAAAAAAAAAAAAAAAAAAAACACAAATCATAGGGAAGATGTGGGCAGGGCTACACAATGGTGCTGACACCGTAGAAAACAACGTCTGGGAGACTATGAGACAAGCAGCGACATGTAGACACTAGATTCAAGCTTACCGCAGGAATCATTGCAATCAGGATGTCATTTTTGAAGAAAAGAAATATGGAATGAAGGTGATATCCGATGTCGGATAGACCAAGGGGCGAGCGTTGTAGAGTCATGATATTTCAGGACAAAGATGTTGGTCCTGACTTATAGAAGGATTTGGTGGGCGTACCTCCGTGTCCCGGTTAACTTTTGTACCGAATGGCCACCTCGTCTTCTTGTATTTATTTTATTTTTCATCCATGTCCTCCACTTACCGGAATCATTGGCGGGTACTACTATGAATTCCATAGGTGTTGTAAATATCCTTTGCAGCAGTGTACCGTCAGCACTTTGTGCCTATGATATCGGCGATCCGGGGCATTGGATATCCAAGCGCATTTCAGGTTGTTGGAGATATGAAAAATGCCAATGTACGTTGCCACAGAGATATTAATGATGCTAAGCTATGACAAGCCAGTCACTGGCCTCGAGTGCTCTCCGAACATCGTCCGATCCAAAGATCAAGAAGGCTGCGACCCGCATTCCTCCCAACGTCATCTTCGAAAACCCGACTGAAGCGCGGATCACGAGAACAGATAGTACGGGACGGGTCGTCATCATCTTGCTTGACGAGCATGATGGCGGTCGACTTAACTGCATCCCTGGCTGCTTTTATTTCATCAAGAGACTGAGACGCCATGATCGTCTGTGGTTGGGACTGCGGGGGGATTAGAGATTGAGCGCAACAGGAAAAGGAGAGTGCGTACGTCCGCTGCCACACACACTCCGTCCGTCCAGTGCGCGCACGATCGCGCTCATCCACTTCCTCGTACTATGGAACTCGAGCGTCTTCATTAATACACCGCTCCAGCTGGCCCATTGGCGGCCCAGCGTAGACCCTACAAGCGAACGGGATGACCCCGAACGAAATTCGGGGCACTGGGTAGGACCTTCAATGCAACAGGATGACCCTGTTACAAATCCAGTGCCTAACCTTGTACTTAGTAGTGGTGTGGGATGATGGTCAAGAGACAAATCAAACGAGGGCCTAAACCTTCCGACTTTATGTCGGACCATCTGAGTTCAAAGCGAACTTTGTGATGTGCGGTGTGACAGTGAGTGACAACTTGTGACATTTTGGATAGTATTCGTTTTCCCAAATGCTAGCTCCGTCCATACTGGAAACAAAATGCCTTCATATGCAATCACAGCGACGAGTAGAACATGCTTCTTCCGGTCACTCATCTCGAATCGATCAAGATGGAGAGTCCACGAAATTCGAGGCGAGTGCGCCATGCATCTGACCATGTTCGCAGTGTCACACAGTATAGCGACTCGGACGTTAGATGGTTCGGAGAGGGTGGGTTTTGTATTCGTATATTGTTCGGGCTCGGTCACCGAGACACACCCATTGCACAAGAGTCACATCAATGTATATAACCTGTTTCTCCTGATCCAGGCCACCGGCAGAATGAACGCTCATTGTATCGGAATCAATGTCAACTCGGTGCGCAACTTATTAAAGTACGCCATTCAAATCCTAAATTTCTCAAGGTAATTACCTTGGGATCATGTCTCCCACCAGGTTACGTCGTAACCTAATTCCTTACGTATCACAACAACGTCAGAACAAAATCATCAAGGTGCTGGTCTTCGACTCTTAGCAAGGTTTCGAAGGTCATTGGCACTCCGAACATGGGAACGGCATTGAAGACACCTCAAATTGGACGGGCTTCTCCCCTGAAGACGATGTTTCAACAATGTCGGTCGATTCTAGAGCGCTATTCAGTGAGTTTTCAACCCACGATGTCCTTGGGTAGATTTCGTTCATCTCTCTGTCCTACCAGTCGCGTTCGTCGTCATCGACATTTTGGCAATGATATCCACGCTCTTTCGTTTGTTCTTTCGATTCCACATACAACGATTTTGGTGGGAAGATGCATAGGCGGTGGTTGTATTCGTGTTCGGGATGACATTCTTCGTTAGCCAGTTCGTCTCTTCTGCGTATGGCAAGATGATTTATTCAATCAGTTCAACTGAGTTACACTAACGACTTCGGCCAGCAGCTGATTATGAGGCGGCGCTTATCGCTAGTTGGTTAACGTCAAGTACTTTCACGAGCGCAGTATGGTATGCAACTTTTGCCTTGCAATGTGTTGTACTCTGACAAGTGACACTGGGTGTTGACTAGGGCTGTTCGCATGAGTCTTCTCTACTCAACCATCCGGGTTATTCCGCCCTCGTCATTCATTCGTACCCTTTCACGGGCTGTTGCCGTCGTCTTTGTTACGTTTTGGATGACTTTGATCGTATTGAAGACATGGTAGTGTCTCAATAACATGTCACCTGTACCAATAACGGGGCTTGTAGAACGGTCAACTTGTGTCTTTTCGGAGCCAATAGTCTTCCTCGAGGTGTTAAGTATGTGATCGACGAGCGACCCCATCATCGACATATAACCTTTCCTTTTTCGCTAGCCGACTTAGTCTCAGACGGCACCTTGGTTGTCCTGTCTCTGAAACTCTTTGGAGAATCAATCTCCCCCGACGGCAACGTCGAATGATTTTGACCTTGTTTTCGTCGAGCGCAATCATGTCGATGTTTTCCCTGTTCCACGCGATCTGCGAAATGGTAGCAGCCACGACCATTACATTCGTGGTGTTTGACCTTGAGGTATCCCTCTTCCCACCACTATCTGTGGCTCGTAAACGCCTAACCAAAAGACCCGAAGTTGACATCGGCGTTGGTCGTCTGCAATTTGCTCGTCCTGGTCACGTACGTGTACCGGGTTATCCTCATTTCTCTCAATGAACCGCTTCAGTCTGAATCTGAAAGTTCCTTGGAGAACGACGACTTCACCACCCGCACCCCCGGAAGGACAGCTACCCTAGTCTTTACGACGGATGACCTGAATATATCCGTACGTTCGCGTACCCTATCAGCTGTGAGTGCTCGAGAAACTGCGTTAGGCCAGGAACCGTGATGCTTGTTGATATGCTGTACTGATGTATATTGATATTGTTGGCCATGTCTAGACCTGTCGATACGGTGTTGGGTGCTCAGTATTCAAGGGGGTCCACAGGCACATCCCAGGGGCGGTGATGAGCATGCCCTACCAACACATTGACGCCCATTGGTCCGTGACCCGGAATAACGATTTACGGTCGCCTTTGTATTGGTTTCACCAGGGCAACGGCTCTGCCAACCATTACTGCCACGTTCAACGTAAAGACTGTGCAGCATGTGAACTCCGGAAGATGAAAATGCACGCAAACGTTTATATGTATATGATTACAGTTTGGACTCCTTGCCCAAGAAAATTTGTACAAAGTTCAGAAAGCACCCTAGTACGTAAACATCTCCTCACGGTGATATTTAAGATTCAAAGTAAAAAGGTGGGATCAGGCGATGTCAAACAGTCACTGCGCAGCAATGGCGTCACCAAAATAACTGATCTGGGGCATGGGATGTATATATACCTTCAAAGAATGTGATAAGCAGTAGGCAGATCAACGGTGCCAAAATGATCGACGTCCCAGGCACAAGCCTGACATGAGCATCTAATCCGGCTCTGACAATTGTAACATTGTATAGCATGCAACATTATTTGATTGTCAAGGTGTACATGCTAGGGATCAGAGAGATACTGGCCTCGGGCCTCAGGCGCGTATGACTTTTTTTTTTTCTTAATTCCACTTTCGTCCCTTTTGGGGTCAGACCCTATATGGGACGGTACTACTAAACTAGGTAGTAGGGGCCGATTCCACGAATGCCCCGCAAGGGCCAGGCCTAAGGCCACGCGTCGGTCCTGTCGTTCCCGCCAAAAGTTTTAGACGTGCAAATACCGAATCGGCGTCTACCCGGGTGATAACTAACGTGTGTGGGTGAGCGCTGACGTGTGTGATGGATGACATGTACTCGGAGCGTATGACAGTTACCACTCAAGGAGTCAAGGAGGCCCGGGAGTGGACGTCCGGAAGAGCAAAGCGCGCAGTCTCGAGGTCCCGACTGAGATGGTCCTCCTCTGTGTTGCGCGCAAGGGTCGAACGAAGGTTGAGGATCAGTCGACAACCAATCACTACCTGTATCGGTGATGGAAATGTCTCTGAGACCTGCGTCCACGTGGTCTAATGCACATCACGATTTAGTGCACGTTTGAACGCCACAGGAGTGGTCAGAATGGGATACGTACACCAAGGTATTGCCCAATAATGATGTTCACGAGACTAGCGAGGATGACGCTATCGCATGCGTGGTTCACAATGTTCGGTCATGTCAGCATCATCGTTTGAGGTCGAGATGAAGTAGATGATAATGCGCACCCGAGAAAGTACACCACGTTTCCCTTTACGAGGACGTCTGCAAGAAACACTCTGTTCTTTCCCCTGATACGATATCCCGACATCCAAGTGCGGATGTTATTCCACAACGCCAGTAGGCACAATACACTGTCGCACACGATCGCGGGCAACCAAAATATGTACAACTGATAAAAGGATGGAGCCTTTTCGTCGGTACACATGTATGACCCTGCAGTCTTGTTCGTGACTGTGTCCAAGCAGTTAATCGCGAAGAGCGAAAAATGCTGGGAAAAGTGGTGCAGGGACTTACTCTGCCAATCCATGTCAAGGAAACCCATGATAGTTGCCATCGCCGCAACTTGAGCCACACAAACAAAAACCATGATGACGAGGATGACTCTTGACTGATGGTACAGGGCATATATTCGAGCCTGGAGCACCACTTGGAAAAGGGTCAAATATAGGTAAAAGAAGCCAAGTATTTCGGACGCACGTTCGACCAAGAACGTTATCAGAACGAACAGCCATGTCAGGAATAAGAAGTAGATTTTGCCTTGAACGAAACTGAGAGGAGCAATGAGGAATCCATGATTGATGTTTACTCACAGCTGTGATTCAAACGTTGTTCATTTGAAGGGGTTAATGGTTTCTTTTTCTCAAAAGGAACTCACAACTATCAGGTCATGAGAAGAGAAAAGGTATAAGAAAATGCTCACGCACCATCACAGTTTGGACTCCTTGCCCCCAAAAATCTGCGCAGAATCCAGAAAGTACCATGGGCGGCATCATATAAACATCACTTACTGACGAGGTTCAAGCTAAAAATGCGTAGTGAGCAATATCATTACAACGGGCGCCGCATGTACAGTGATGTACTCACATGGCCATAGCATCACCAATATAACGGATCTGAAGTATAGAGTAGATATACCCTTAGAGATGAGCACCAGGTGAACAAACTTACCATAATATAGTTGACACTTCCAAAGGAGAAAGGATGCTTCTGTGAGAAATAAAATTATTACGTGGTCAAAAGAATATGAGGCATAGACGATTATCCAGACGTGGTTAACCTTGTTAAACAGTTAAACAGTTGACCAGACAAGTCAGTACAGGTATTGAAAGAGATTCTGTACAATCACCTCTTGATCGATTGTGATAACTATGCGCACGGTCAATGGTAATCTCGAGAGCACCGAGCACAAATTACTTACCATGATCGTACAGAATGGCCACAGAGCCGGCCGCTGCGAAGTGATCCTCGTAAACATCATTCAATGATGAAAAATGAAAGAAAATGCCGAACTTTGACACATCCTGATGATATTGAGAACACGGAGAACATGAATGACCTCAGGGTGCTGAGCTACTACATGGACACCTCGCATATCTTCGGATATGATGGGACAGGCCCTTGTGAAGCAGGCGACGCCTGACTCGGAGGCTTCATTTAAATATATAGATCGTACGATGGAAGGTTGAGATTGTAGGCAGGGACGGCCAACTCAGCCTTTTCATAAATATGCGGAATCAAGAAATCAGTTTAGAATCTGATCTAACCGGCCAATTGTCGCCACAAGAATTCTGAGCGGACACTGCCACAACGATGTCGGGCTCCTTGAATCCAGCACCCGGCCTACTAATAGAGAAAATATCACAGCTATTTTCCTCATGAACGTGGCTATGTATGATTTTGGGCCATGTTCAGTTTCTCCATGCAATACTGGCAACAAGTGCTAGTGATGCTATCGGTCCGAGTTTTCTTTTGACTCCCAGAATGCTGTAGATCTCTGGGACATTGTAGTCCTGCTGAAAATAAAGGATGGGTATTCGATCCTTGAAGCTTGAGATCTGAATCGTGTAGGGTAGTGGCGGCATGAGTGAGTATGCAGTGACTGCCAGTGAGTATGATCTGAATCGTTGATCGGATGCATCAATGCGCAGCGAGCCCTTAATCCAAAGAGCTAACGTGGGTACTTATGGAATTTCACCCCGGGTACAGTATCATCATTCCACATAGTTGCAACATTACTCACAGCCGTTGTCAAGGTGTACATGATAACTAGGATCAGAGAGGCAGGGTACGGGGCTCGGGCCTCAGGCACACATGACTGTTACCACTCAAGAAGTCAAGGTAGCCCGGGAGTGGATGTCCGGAAGAGCAAAACATGCCGTCTCGAGGTCCCGACTGAGACGGTCCCCCTGTGTGTCGCGCGCAAGGGTCGAACGGAGGTTGAGGATCAGTCGACAACCAATCACTACCTGTATCGGTGATGGAAATGCCTCCGAGACTTTCGTCCACGTGATCTAATGCATGTTTGAACGCCGTGGGAGTGGTCAGAATGAGATACGTACACCAAGGAATTGCCCAATAATGATGTTCACGAGGCCAACGAGGATGACGCTATCGTATGCATGGTTCACAATGTTCGATCATGTCAGCGTCATCGTTTGAGGTCGAGATGAAGTAGATGATAATGCGCACCAGAGAAAGTACACCACGTTTCCCTTTACGAGGACGTCTGCAAGAAACACTCTGTTCTTTTCCCTGATACGATATCCCGACATCCAAGTGCGGATGCTGTTCCACAACGCCAGTAGGCACAATACACTGTCGCACACGATCGTGGGCAACCAAAGTATGTACAACTGATAAAAGGATGGGGCGTTTTCGTCGGCACACATGTATGACCCTGTGATAATCTCATTCGTGACTGTCCAAGCAGTTAGCATGTGTCATCGCGAAGAGCGAAAAAATGTAGGGAAAAGTGGTGCAAGGACGTACTACTGTGCCAATACATGTCAAGGAAACCCATGATAGTTGCCATCGCCGCAAGCTTAGACACACAAACAAAAACCATGATGACGAGGATGAATCTTGACCGTTGGTACAGTGCATATAATCGAGCTTGGAGCACCACTTGGAAAGGGGTCAAATATAAGTAAAGAAACCAAGAATTTCGGACGCACGTTCGACCAAGAACGTCATCAGAACGAACAGCCATGTCAGGAATAAGAAGTAGATTTTGCCTTGAACGAAACTGAGAGAAGCAAAGAGGAATCCATGATTGATGTTTACTCACAGCTGTGATTCAAACGTTGTTCATTTGAAGGGGTTAATCATTTCTTTTTCTCAAAAGGAACTCACAACTATCAGGTCATCAGAAGAGAAAAGGTGTAAGAAAATGCTCACGCACGATCACAGTTTGGACTCCTTGCCCCAAAAAATCTGTGTAGAATCCAGAAAGGACCATAGGCGGCATATAAACATCACTTACTGATGAGATTCAAGCTAAAGAAATTAACCGTAATGAGCAATATCATTTCAACGGGCGCCGCGTGTAGACTCACATGGCCATAGCATCACCAACATAACGGATCTGGAGTGTAGAGTAGATATAGGGCCCTTAGAGATGACTCGGAGCACTACGCGAACAAACTTACCACAATATAGTTGACACTTCCAAAGGAAATAGGATGCTTCTGTGAGAAATAAAATCATCGCGTGGTCAAAAGAATATGAAACATAGATGATTACCCAGACGTGATTAACCTTGTTGACCAGTCAGTCAGTACAGGTATTGAAAGAGACTCGACAAAATCACCTCTTGATCGAGCGTGATAACTATGTGCATGGTCAATGGTAATCTCGAGAGCACCGAGCACATATTACTTACCATGATCGTACAAAATGGCCACAGAGCCGGACGCTGCAAAGTGATCCTCGTAAACATCATTCGATGTTGAAAAATGAAAGAAAATGACGAACTTTGACACATTCTAGCAATATTGAGAACACGGATAATGACTTCAGGCTGCTGAGCTACATGGACACCTTGCATATCTTCGGATATGAGCTGAGGCCTGAGGCCTGACTCCAAGTCGGAGGCTTCATTTAAATACCGCGTACACCGATGTCATGGAAGGTTGAGATTGTAGGTAAGGAATCGGCAGTGTCCTTCCTAGAATAAAGTCCGTCGCCGCTGTGAGTAAAATAAGCGACCGGGGCCACCTCAGCTCACCGACTGCTGGCAGCGCACTGTCTCGCTCGCGCACACTTTCGTTTTTTGCTGCGGCCCACCACTCTCACTCTCAGATGAGTCAGGTCTCGCTGGCAGGTCTAGCGGCCACCTCTTCTTACCGTTCGTTATGCCCACTCAGCCCTCGCAGCTCGCTCGAAGAAACGAGCAGCACAGCGGGCTGGAAAGCCACCGCTAGCACCAAGCCTCCCCGGGGCCACTCCCCCTCCGACATTCGCCCACTCTTACATGTAACATAACCCTATGCAGGCTATCCGCCCTCGCACCTCACTAGAGCCATGACTTTCTGACAATTGTTTAGAACAGCGACGACCCGGCGGCTTTTTTAAGTAACAGCCGTTTCAAACAATTTCACAGTGTGGTTATCACAGCTGTTTTCATAAATACGCGGAATCGTGAATCGGTTTAGACACGTGCCGAAGGGACTCCGACGTGAGATCTTGAGACCCCGAGAGCATCTTTCGGGTCACTTGTAACCATTCTCGGGACCGTGGGAACGAAAGATATCACCATTCCGAAGAGCTAACGTGGTACTCATGGAATTTCCCTCGGGGTGCAGTATCATCGCTCCACATAATTGCAACATTATATAGCATGAAACATTACTCACGTCCATTGTCCAGGTGTACATGCTAAGGATCAGAGAGGCAGGGTACGGGTCTCAGGCACGTATGTCAGTTCACCCTCAAGGAGTCAAGGTGGCCCGGGAGTGGATGTCCGGAAGAGCAAAGCACGCAGTATTGAGGTCCCGAGTGAGAATGTCCTCCTCTGTATTGCGCGCAAGGGTCGAACGGAGGTTGAGGATCAGTCGACAACCGATCACTACCTGCATCGGTGATGGAAATGCCTCTGAGACATTCGCCCACGTGACCTAATGCATCAATTCAGCGCATGTTTGAACGCCGTGGGAATGAGGTACGTACACCAAGGTATTGCCCGATAATGATGTTCGCGAGAGTAATGAGGATGACGCTATCGCATGCATGGTTCACAATGTTCGGTCATGTCAACGTCATCGTTTGAGGTCAAGATGAAGTAGATGATAAATTGATAATGCGCACCAGAGAAAGTACCCCACGTTTCCCTTTACGAGGATTTCTGCAAGAAACACTCTGTTCTTTCCCCTGATACGATATCCCGACATCCAAGTGCGGATGCCGTGCCACAACGCCAGTAGGCACAATACACTGTCGCCCACGATCGTGGGCAACCAAAATATGTACAACCGATAAAATGATGGAGCCTTTTCGTCGGCACATATGTATGACCCTAGAGTCTCGTTCGTGACTGTGTCCAAGCAGTTAGCACATGCATCGCGAAGAGCGAAAAAGTGCAGCCTGAGGGAAAAGTGGTGCAGGGACGTACTGTGCCAATACATGTCAAGGAAACCCATGATAGTTGCCATCGCCGCAACTTGAGCCACACAAACAAAAACCATGATGACGAGGATGACTCTTGACTGTTGGTACAGGGCATATATTCGAGCCTGGAGCACCACTTGGAAAAGGGTCAAATATAAGTAAAAGAGATCAAGTATTTCGGACGCACGTTCGACCAAGAACGTCATCAGAACGAACAGCCATGTCAGGAATAAGAAGTAGATTTTGCCTTGAACGAAACTGAGAGAAGCAAAGAGGAATCCATGATTGATGTTTACTCACAGCTGTGATTCAAACGTTGTTCATTTGAAGGGGTTAATCATTTCTTTTTCTCAAAAGGAACTCACAACTATCAGGTCATCAGAAGAGAAAAGGTATAAGAAATGCTAACGCACGATCACAGTTTGGACTCCTTGCCCCCAAAAATCTGTGTAGAATCCAGAAAGGACCATAGGCGGCATATAAACATCACTTACTGATGAGATTCAAGCTAAAAAATTAACCGTAGTGAGCAATATCATTACAACCGGCACCGCATGTAGACTCACATGGCCATAGCATCACCAATATAACGGATCTGGAGTATAGAGGAGATATACTCTTAGAGATGAGCACCAGGCGAACAAACTTACCACAAAATAGTTGACACTTCCAAATGAGAAAGGACGCTTCTGCGAGAAATAAATTATCGCGTGGTCAAAAGAATATGAGGCATAGATGATTACCCAGACGTGATTGACCTTGTTGACCAGTCAGTCAGTACAGGTATTGAAAGAGACTTGATAAAATCACCTCTTGATCGAGCGTGATAACTATGTGCACGGTCCATGGTAATCTCGAGAGCACCGAGCACATATTACTTACCATGATCGTACAAAATGGCCACAGAGCCGGACGCTGCAAAGTGACCCTCGTAAACATCATTCGATGTTGAAAAATGAAAGAAAATAACGAACTTTGACATATTCTAGCAATATTGAGAACACGGATAATGACTTCCGAGTCAGGGTGCTGAGCTACATGGACACCTGGCATATCTTCGGATATGATGGGACAGGCCCTTGTGAAGCAGGCGACGCCTGACTCGGAGGCTTCATTTAAATATCTAGATCGTACGATGGAAGGTTGAGATTGTAGACAAGGATCGGCAGCTAGAATAAAGTCCGTCGCTGCTGTGAGTTAAATAATTAAGCGACCGGTGGCCAAGCTTAGCCTTTTCATAAGTACATATGCGGAATCGTGAGATCAGTTTAGAGCCGAAGGGACTCCGAGTCCGTGAGATCTTGAGACCCCGAGAGCATCTGATCTGACCGGTTCAGTGTCGGCGCCGCAACTCAGGCTGAAGTATCCTGAAAAGACACTGCAACGATGTCAGGCTCCGATCCACCACCCGGCCCACCTGATCTGCATAGAGAACCTATTTCCTCATAAACATGGCTATGTATGATCTTGGGCCACGTTCAGTTTCTCCATGCAATAAGTGCTAGTGATACTATCGGTCCGGTCCTGAACTTCGGTTCGAACCGGACTTTTGCTGAACGATCCGCTTCAAAGTTCGGCGAGAGCGTTGAATCCAACATTTGTTCACGTTCACGAGAGGCCAAACTTGAACGTCTGTGTGAGGTTCTAGAGAACGTGTTCAGAACCGTTTTGAACTTCCACTCTTCAAGTAAGTGATATAACCTCAGTGAGCCATTTCTTGCCGGCGGGCCCGGGATCATGTTGGCATCCTTGCTAACAAGATAGAGAGTCATGGCAGTGAGTATAATCCGAGTCGTTGATTCGACGCACAGCGAGCCTCGGGCCCTCGGCATATGTCGGCACTGTTTAGTGGCTATAGCGCTACCGGCGGCGGAGGATCCGATGGTCCGATAAGTCCCCCGCACGAAAGTTGGAGAAGTTAAGGCAGCTCCACTTCGTGTGATCACACGTGTATAGATATTTTTGGCCACAAAGTCCGATGGTACAACTACAGCAGCCAGATCAAGCTTCATGGGTCACCGGCGAGACCATGAGACACAGGCTGAATGGCCGTCACAGCATCTACCGTCCTACACCATCTCCCGACTCCTCAGTACCGATACGAAGATGGTCGACGTCCAAAGGCACAAGCCTGACTTGAGCATCTACTCCAGCTCTGTTCGACAAAACAGACAATCGTGCGTGGGGTAACTATATAGAACCAACAGAAGGAAAGTCCAAGTATACGCTCATGGTCATTGTGAAGAAGACAGTTTGAACACGAGACTGAAAGTGAGGTCACCATTCCGAAGGGCTAACGTGGGTACTCATGGAATTTCACCCGGGGTACAGTGTCATCGCTCCACATAATTGCAACGTTATATAGCATGCAAAATCACTCACGGCCATGTCAAGGTGTACATGCTAAGGATCAGAGAGGCAGGGTACGGGCTCGGGCCTCAGGCACGTATGACAGTCACCACTCAATGAGTAAAGGTGGCCCGGGAGTGGATGTCCGGAAGAGCAAAGCACGCCGTCTCGAGGTCCCGACTGAGACGGTCCTCCTTTGTGTTGCGCGCAAGGGTCGAACGGAGGTTGAGGATCAGTCGACAACCGATCACTACCTGTATCGGTGATGGAAATGCCTCTGAGACCATCGTCCACGTGATCTAATGTACGTTTGAACGCCGTTACGAGGAGTGGTCAGAATGAGGATACGTACACCAAGGTATTGCCCAATAATGATGTTCACGAGACTAGCGAGGACGGCGCTATCGCATGCATGGTTCACAATGTTCGATCATGTCAGCGTCAGCGTCATCGTTTGAGGAAGTAGATGATAATGCGCACCAGAGAAAGTACACCACGTTTCCCTTTACGAGGATGTCTGAAAGAAACACTGTGTTCTTTCCACTAATGCGATATCCCGACATCCAAGTGCGGATGCCGTGCAACAACGCCAGTAGGCACAATACACTGTTGCTCACGATCGTGGGCAACCAGAGTATGTACACCTGATAAAAGGATGGGGCGTTTTCGTCGGCACACATGTATGACCCTGTGATAATCTCGTTCGTGACTGTGTCCAAGCAGTTAGCACGTGCCATCGCGAAGAGCGGGAAAAGTGGTGCAGGGACTTACTCTGCCAATACATGTCAAGGAAACCCACGATAGTCGCCATCGCCGCAACTTTAGACACAGAGACAAAAACCAAGATGACGAGGATGAATCTTGACCGTTGGTACAGTGCATACAATCGAGCTTGGAGCACCACTTGGAAAGGGGTCAAATATAAGTAAAAGAAACCAAGAATTTCGGACGCACGTTCGACCAAGAACATTATCAGAACGAACAGCCATGTCAGGAATAAGAAGTAGATTTTGCCTTGAACAAAACTGAGAGAAGCAAAGAGGAATCCATGATTGATGTTTACTCACAGCTGTGTAACGTTGTTCATTTGGAGGGGTTATTGATTTTTTTTCTCGGGCGATGACAGGAAAGGAACCCACAACTATCAAGTCATCAGAAAAGAAACGGTATAAGAAAATGCCCACCCACGATCACAGTTTGGACTCCCTGCCCCAAAAAATCTGCGCAGAATCCAGAAAGTACCATAGGCGGCATATAAACATCACTTACTGATGAGATTCAAGCTGAAAATTTAACCCTAGTAAGCAATATCATTAAAACCGGCGCCGCATGTACTCACATGGCCATAGCATCACCAATATAACGGATCTGAAGTATAGAGTAGATGAACCCTTAGAGATAAGCATCAGGTGAACTTGAAACTTACCATGATATAGTTGACACTTCCAAAGGAGATAGGATGCTTCTGTGAGAGATAAAATTATCGTGTAGTCGAGAGAATATGAGGCATAGACGATTAGTACCCAGACGTGATTAACCTTGACAGTTGACCAGACAGTCAGTACAGTATTGAAAAAGACTCGATAAAATCACCTCTTGATCGAGCGTGATAACTATGTGCACGGTCAATGGTAATCTCGAGAGCACCGAGCACAGATCACTTACCATGATCGTACAAAACAGCTACAGATCCGGCCGCTGCGAAGTGATCCTCGTGAACATCATTCAATCATGAAAAATAATAGAAAACGACGAACTTTGACACATCCTAGTGATATTGAGAACGCGGATAATGATTTCAGAGTCCTGAGCTACATGGACACCTTGCATATCCATATCTTCGGTCAGAGGGGACGCACCCCTTGTGAAGCAGGCGACGCCTGACTCGCAGGGTTCATTTAAATACCTCGTATGATTGTAGGCAGGGAGCGGCACGTGTCCTTCGTAGAGTAAGGTCCGTCACCACTGTGAGTTAAGCGACCGGCGTGGCGACCTCAGCTCCGAATGTAAAACCCGAACTTGAACCGATTGCCAGCGCATTGGCAGGTCCAGCGGCCCGCATTACCTTTGACAAGGACGTCTACGAGAAGCACCCTGTCAATTGCGGACGCCGTGCCCCGACGCCAGTAAGCACAGGACACTGAAAACCATATGGCAAGGATAAGACTTGATCTTTCGTACAGGGCATATAACCGATCGAGCTTGAAGCACCACTTGAAACAGGGTCAAATATACGTAAAACCAAGGACATCGGACACAGGTTGAACAAAGCTGAGAAGAGCGATGAGTGATCCATGATCAACGTATACTCACAACTGTGAAATGTTATTTGTTTTGAAGGGGGTCAACGATATTCTTTCCGGCGCTGACAGAGAAAGAACTCACAACTGTCAGGTCTTCAGCAGAGAAAAGTGCAAGTAAATATTAATGTTCACGTATTATCACAGTTTGCACTCCACCTCCAAGGAAATCTGGGCCAGAGTTCAGAAAGCGCCCTATGCGGTATATAAACATCCCTTACTGGTGAGATTGTTAACGGAATGAGCGTATCATATCATCGAGGGTACTAGGTTACGTACTTACACTCAGAGAATACGATGAATGGCAGGTGGAAAAATCCACCACAATAATGTGATCATCCTAAGACAGATGCTGACCTAAAAGAGACGACTTGGTCCTAGACATTTCCAAACATCGAGTTCGTGTTCGTGTTCAACTTTTGATTGGTAAGTAAAAGTTGTTGGAAAGTGTTGGTACCGTGAAGGCCGACGGAGAGACCGATAGTTTGATTGTCCCGCGCACAAAAGTTTTCTTCACACGGCGAAGGCTTCCCCGAAGGCAGCTCTATAGATCTACTTCGTGTGATCACACGTGCATAGATATTTTTGGCTACAAAGTCAGATAGTAAGTACGAGGACACCGAGGCCATGAGACACGAGTCGTCACAGCATCTACCATCCCTGCATCCTACGCCATCCCCTGACTCCTCAGCTCCTCCAGCCGCTCCATCGCTACACTCTGGAACGACTCGTACCCCCACACCCCCGAGTCCTCCTCGCCCTGCGTAACCCACCCGAGCTTCCCCGCAGTCAACCACGCCACGCGTGCAAACACGCTCCCGTCCAGATACGCGTACTCTGGGTCCACCTCCACCTCCACCCCGTCATCCCGGTCCTTGCACAGTGACTCGAGCACGAACCCAGTCTCCCGGTGCCCGTACATCACGCTAAAGTGCGCCAGTGCCCGTTGGACTTTGCACAAGTGTTCGTTCGGGTGTACCACAGCGTTCGCGAGGATGGGGTACCACGGGTTCGGGGTGGTCGCGTAGGGCGACGTCGGAGACGGGAGTGCGCAGGCGCCTGGGGTTGGCTGAGACTCGGAGCCTGGGAGGGGAGGAAGGGGTTGGGACGTGAACGCTTTGAGAGCGAATCCTGGGCGGCCACAAACGAGCCACCAGGTGATGCTCGTCAAAAAGTGCGCGCGGAGCAGCTTTGTTTGGGACGGATGCGAGAGGTATGCGCAGATAGATGGGACGAACAACATTGACGTTACGATATGCGCGCTGAACGTGATGATCGGGTTAGATATGCATGAGGCATGGAACTACACGTACGTGAAAAAATCGGGACAGTATTCGGCCTCAGTGCCGTCCCAGCTTCCGACACCGTACATCAGAGTCGCCATCCAGACGAGCTCCTCGATGCGTTCTTCCAGGTCTTCCTGGCTCTCGATATCGCAATCCCAAAACTGTGCATATTTGTTGATCACCTCACCGTGAGACTGGAGCATCGCAGCATACTCGTGCTTGTCGAGCACTTTGGATTGGAAGCGAGGATCGCGAAGAATGAGGGACAAGATGTTCAACGCTCTCAGGCTGGAGCCTGGTTTGGGCATCCACTCTGGCTCTGACGTGCTATAAGGCAAGAACGAGACGAACAACAGTGGGGACGACTCACCCTCCCTCTCCGCATCAGTAATGGGAGTAGTACGCTCTGGAGTGAAGAGCAGACGCGTAATGAGTGTGGTTGCGCCAGCAGGGTGCACCGCCGTCCATGCGAGGCCTTTCAGAGATGAGCGCATGTACGGAGAAATTCGAGGCGCCCACATACCTTCCGCGATGAGACCCATCATGCCAAACTCGGCGCCGTAACCGACGTGAATGATCGGGTGGATGAGAATCTCGAGCAGCCTGTTGAGCATCTGGGGCTGTTCGGTGCCCTCCCTCGGAGTGCGGACATTGTAGTGTTGAGAGAAGATGTATTTCTCTAATATAGAAGAAATGGTAGCACTGGGTTCGAGCACAACGCGTTGGAAGTAGTCGAGGTAGGCGTTGTAGTAACTGTACGGCGAGCGTCAGAATGCAAGAGAAGGATGATAGGCGCCGTACTGACTGGTCGTTCCCCAGATAATCTGTAAAGTTGTCGACCGTGATGGTGACCTTGTTTGGCGCGACGAATGCGGTACGCATATGGTCGAGGTGGGTGTCTTGGTAGGCAGCGACGATCACGGGTCCCGGTGCACCAAGCGCATATACGGCGAGCAAGTGGTGTACGGAGTGACTGCTCGAATAAGAAATCAACGATCTTTGCCAGACGAAGGGCAACATACTTGTGGAAGCTGAACTCGTTGAAGAAAACATGGCTACGCTCGTGATTGTCTCTGAGGGCTGTTAACAGTGCAACGGTAGCCTCTGGGCTCGAGATGGGCATACGGCCAGGAGAAAGGAGAGAAGGAGGTGGCTTGACACCTGGAAAAAGGCGGGAGAGGACCTCATGCGAGGAGGGCGTCGTAGGGACGATGATGTCTGGCGGTGCGGAGGTTGTCATGAGAGCTGTGACGTTGAGCGAGTTTGAGTGCCAATTTATGGAGCGACTAGCTTATATGAAACAAAACAATTGCTCGGATGATCTATCTTGTCCAAACCGTCCGCACTAAGCTGCATCTATCTTGTGTAATCGACATGGATGGCAAGTGGCCAGTGATTCATCTCCAGAGCCTGGGATAGAATAGGACGTTAACGAGATAGGAACCCACACCTTATCTTCTGCGTACACACGCTTTGGAGCACAGCGGAATCACTGCGGTGGTTGTCTGGTCCATGGCATCTTTGTAGTTGTTTTCGGAATGGCGAGGAAAGTCATGCATTGTCCAGCAAGACAATTAATGCTTCAACGGCGCGGGAGATGTCCCACCGGAATTTACCTGCACGACGACTTCATCAGGTTAGAATGAAAGCGTACGAGGGGCGTGCCCGTCGGTTGTCCCTCTCCAGACTGTGTTTAGACCCAGTCTCGGGACGGGTGCAGTTTTGAGCCTACGAAAGCTCTCTCTGTAATACTCAGAAGGATGATCAATTTGAAGGAAGCTTCTTCTAAGTTACCATGTGGCACGGGACTTGCCGACTCGATTTCTCACAAACCAAAATCCTTTTCTTTTTTCCGCGGCGTGTTTACTCAAGCGAGGCATCCACCAATCGGTAGGATGCCGCTTTTCAGGCCCCGACGTCGCGACTCAAACACCAGCGACTCGGATCTGCTTGTCCTCCGCCGCGACGTCGGGCTCCAGCACTCTCGTCTCGTCTCATATCGCTCTGGCCCTCCCTCCTCTCCCTCTTTTCTGGTTGTCTGTAGTTTTGTCCTTCCATAGATTGTTTTCTCTTCATGGGTTTGTTTGTGTCTCCTGCCTTGGGCCGGTTCGCTCTGCACGCGCACCTTAGCCTTCGGTACCCCTCTCCACTCCGGTCTCGTGCTCGGTCACACGCGTGACTCAGCCCCCGGTCTGGCCACCCCCCTTTCCTTTTCTTTTTTCTGCGGCGTGTTTAACTTACTTCTGAGTCGTTGAGATGCCTATCATGTGTGTACTCGGAAGTCTCGAGCGCAAGATGAGTTTGCCGACTTGCCACCTCCGAGTCCCGGACACAAATATTGTACGGAATGGCCGCATGTTCATTCACATGAACCCCACTGAAATTCTTTCGTCTCGTCGCGTGATTTAGTACGAGGAGCACTTCACAGCGGCCAACTCTAGTTAACGATAACTCGAGCAGAGATCACATGCGCCGACACCTCTTTTTTGGGTTGTAACGGCACCGTGTCCTGTGCCTACGGCATCCGCAATTGGATGTCGATCGGGATATCTTACAGGGCATTGCAGAACGGTGGAGCCGTTCCATCGTTCTGAAACGCGCTGTCATGCGGGCTACTATAGCTGGCGGGCATCGAAAACGATGACACTAATGCAGTGCCCGGAAGTTCGAACGCCCTGTGCGTTCACATTCATACGATAGCATGATATTGATCAGTATCGTCATTAGGAAATACTTTGGGTGTTCTTTCCGTCCAATCATTGGGCCTGGTTCGAACATGCGTTAAATCACCCAATGAAACACACATTAGATCATGTGGAAGCTGGTCTCACAGGCATTTCCGGTACCAATACAGGTGGTGATGGGCTATCGAGTGATCCTCAACCTCTGTCTGGCCTTTCGTCCACGACGCACGCAGACTGCTGTCTCAGTGGGACCGTCGCCGAGACGCCACACTTTGCTCCTCCGACCGAGCAGTAGGTGTCTCAGGGTGAAGGTCGAGATATGATTAATCTACTGTAGTAACACCCCTTGAGAATTAGTAGTAACATGCTATACTTAGTGCAAACATAGTGGAGTTAGAGCGCTCCTTCACCCACTCACGTTGGCTCCTCGGAATGAGTCTTTCGGGCTCTACTTTAACTTTCAAGGGGCACATTTACTTCGTTTTCCGGTTGTCTCCGAAGTTATTTGTCGACACGAACCTTACCCTGTAAGGCGTGCCATGGAATTCCGGATCGGCGTTATTGTGAGCACAGCATCATGTACGCAAAAGGCTTCACTGCAATACGACTGCATCCCCGCAGCTCCTCTTCCTTCGATAGACATCCATGTTCAAGTCAGCCGCGACAAAGATCGCGCACAACACTACGATACCTGCACTCGCAGGTAACTCCGACCTGCGCCCCCTCCAGGACCTCATTACTGCAGAAAAGACCGTCCTCGTGTCGTACGTTCGCTTTGACCTTTTACCACCTCCCTCGTCCTTGACCTCGTTCAATCCAGACTGCAGAAGCTCAGAACAGATCTTGTAAAGGAGGGCGATGCGCTTCGTATCTGGGGTCAAGGAGAGGGCACTGATCTCGGCGTACGTCCGTCACATCTCATCTCGATACGCCCAACTGACTTGCACACTGCCTCGCAGGACATCCTCACGGCATCGTCGACGATACTGGCGCACTTTGCAGCAGCCCTTTCGACCTACTCGAACCTCCACCACACCGTACGGGACAGTATGAAATCCGTGCGCACCCGCGAAGAAGCTCTCGACGACGTCCGTCGTCGGCGTCGGCGTATCGGCGTATCCGCCGAGGCTGCGGAGAAGAAACTCAACAAGATGAGTCCCGAGCACAAGAACCTCGGTGCACAATCAGAGGCCCTCAACAGGTTGCGCGAAGAAATGCGGGCGTTGGACGGAGAGATCGTCCGCGAGGAGGCCGAACTGGGGGACTACAAGCGCAAATGTACAAAAGATTGGATGGGCTTCAAGTTTGGTGGTCTCGTCGAGTGTTGCGAAAAGGGCGTGGTACGTCCGTCTCCCCCGGTTTCTCCTCTCCCTCCCTGAACCAGCTCTGTCTTTAGATCGTAGGTGATATTGGCAGGCAAATTATTCAGGCAGGTTGCTCCGTTGTCCTGCCACACCCTCCTGACCCCATCTGCTCTGTCCTTGCCATGTAGTCCATCCCCGAGGAGATCACACAACCTGGCCTCCCACGTGCGTATTATAATGCGCATGGCCATGTAGGCGACCTAGTTGTTGAGGCACAACGTGCGGTCTCGCAGGTCGCTTTCTCTACCAACCCCTCTGGATATAACCCCCTTATATCTCAGCCTGCACATCGCACCTCTCAAGGTCCCCCGGCTGAAACACCTACCCTTCCCACTCCTTCGTTGGGTAGTGAACTCACGTTGGGTGTTGCAATGTACAGTCCGCCACAAGGCCCTCCACCTAGCCACGTACCTGCGGTAAGTACTGTTATCGTGTCGCCTTGCTGTTACCTGGTGGCCGGTATTCATTATATACTGCCGTCATGGAACACATGCGGAAAAAACATGCAAGCTGACGTATGATAATGTTTCAGCATAGGCGTCTTTCGGTCGATGAGCTTGGGCTGCATGTTCCTCCGGCCCAACCCGTCCCTCAATTCCACTCGATGCCTACGAAAGAGAAACCTGACCCGGCTCCTCCGGCTCCAAGCTTGTCTGTCGGTTCTGCTGCAAGACCACTACATGACAGCGGGGCGGGTGAGACAGATGAAAATCTGTCACTGATGGCGTCCATCGCCGATGCCCTGTCGCAATCCCATCGTGGATTTTCGCTCGAGGAAGACACACCCACCGACTCGCCGAAACCACAAACTCTCGCACTCAACGCGGCGCGATCCGTGCAGAGCGAACCACACGGGCCAGTGACCATGACAAACGGACACACGGGCATGCCTCGGCTCCCAGAAGAAAAGGAGGGCCAATGGCATAGAAGAGCGACGCGACGAAGTACGTCACCGCCAAGCCTTCCACCGGGCGCGGCGCCAGCCGAAGTTAGGGCTTGGGATGATGGCATGGGTGGTCAGGGTGAGGATGACACTCGTTCTGATCGTCCGGCATCCTCGAGCGCGCGTGTGCCTTTCCAGCGACTTACTTCTTCCTCGGAACGGGATGGGGAAGAGGAGGAAGACTATGTTTCCGATCGTAAGAGTATGGCGTCTTCGATGGGCGCGGAAGGGGATGGAGATGGTAAGCATCAAGAGAGAGACGGATCGTTGTCCGAGACCGGCGGGGAGGTAGCGAGTGTGGATGGGGCCGCGGCGATCAGCAACTTCAACGAGCAAGGATCTGTGTCGACGGACGCGGCGGACAAGGCCACGCAGCTATCGCGCGCTGCAAGTCAATGGCGGATACCACGTGTTCCGCCTCCTGCCATGGGTGCAGAAGAAGACGATACCTACTACACCCCTCCCACCGCTACTGCACAAGGAGAAGTAGAAGGGGAAGATGATGAAGACGAGACGCGGACGGCGGAGTCTGCAGACACGCAAGCGCACGTCGAGGCAGCAAAACGAGAAGTGTCGCGTGCGATGGACCAGTTGATGTTTACTGCTATTGCCTCGCCGTCGTTGTCGTCGAGCGGGTATGCTACGCCCAGGGGACCACCTCCACAATACGGATCGGTGGTGTCGGCTGCTGCGGTACAGTCGACTATGTCTGTGGGCGGGACACTGTACGATTCCGCGCCACCGTCACCGATCTTGCCGCCGCCGAATCCTCCATTCGCGAATCGAGGACGAACGTCGCCTATTATGGAGATGCGAAGGGCCCCTGTTGGACAACATCGTCCGACCCCGTCATTGAGCGATCTCAATCAGAGGCCTCCGTCGCCGATCTTACCACCCAATCCACCGTTTGCGAATCGAGGGAGGACGTCGCCGGCGATTGATGTGCGACGCCCTGATACGCATCGTTTGACGATAAGCGACGGTGGTCTTGGGATGATGACTATCTCTGCGCCGAGTCCTGTTGTCACTGCGCCTGATGGTGGTAGAGCGGTTTCACCGGCGTTGTCGATGTCAGGATCCCCTGTGCCGATGTATCGTTCGCCCCCACCCGAGTATCCGCGTCTGACGCCGCCGTATTCGACGAATTTGATGGCGACCTCTTCGTCATCG
>JBBPOK010000121.1:0-65813 GCA_038091415.1 Leccinum variicolor | reverse complement strand
GTTACATAGCCACGCCATGAGGTATACATGCCCCCTAATATATCCTTTGATAGTAATCATACCCGGCTGTGTTGATACACGCCCTAGTCGCATTGTAGTATAGCCTCCCTAGCACGGACCATGTGTAAGTACTATAAATTGTGAATACAGCCAACAGAACAAGCTAGTCTTGTTCTTGTTGGATTCCCTCTGACAATGACCAGCCCTCTCCTTCCTTGTATTTAGTGATTGGTGTGCCAGACGCTGTATAGTGTCCTAGGTCGCCTTCAGCTCTACGTGAAGCTGTTGATTGCCTTCGGACTCCTGCTCAACTCCGTTTCTTATTCTACCTTCTCATCCTAGAAGGTTATCCTGCTGTTCCTTTGTGGGAAGAGTTTCGTCATCTGATGAGTATTGACAACATTGTGCACCTCCTTGACGTCGACGCAGGATACCAAAGCACACTTTCTACCATCGCGATCTATCTACGCTCTTCTGGACGATGAATGGCTGACTTTGGTCTACCTGAGCCTGTGGAGCGAACGAGAGAGATTGTGGAAGAATTGATATTCCTCAATCGCAACAGAAACAGATTTCATATTGAAAGTCAACAACTTCGAGCACAACTGAATGAAGAGCAATCATTGGTTTTTGATACTATCCACTCTGCTATCACTCATGATGCTGAACACGCTCACACACCGCAGACAATGTTCTTCATTGAAGGCCGGCCTGGACGTGGAAAAACTTTCCTTATCAAAGCCCTTGCTGCATCCCTTCGTGCTCAATCACTCATTGTTCTCATTGCTGGAACAAGTGCTCTATCGGCTGTTGCTTATGAACGTGAAAGAACCGCTCATTACCTTTTTGGTATTCCTGTTACCGATGACAACACCGACCTACACTCTTCTGTTCCACCTCACTCCCCATGTGCCGATCTCATATGAGAAGCATGTGCAATCATATGGGATGAGCTTCCCATGGCAAACAAAGCAAGTTGGGAATGCACTCACCAGCTATGTTGCCGTATCATGCAGCACTTTGATGTTCCTTTTGGTGGGAAGATCATTATTGGTAGTGGGGATTTCAGGCAAGTTGCTCCTGTCATTCCCGGGTGTGGGGAGATGGCATCCCTAATTGTGTCTGTAAAAACTTCACCACTGTGGACTCACATGTTCTCCTTCTCACTCCGAACTCCCATCTGCACGATCACTGAGGCCGAATTCACACACACCATTGACATCATTGGTGAAGATTCCACAACTCCTCGGCATACCTTTCTGCTCCTTAACTCCACCACTGCTATTGAAGATGCTATTGACTTCCTATTCCCTCGCGAAGTGCTCTCTGATCCTGAACTTTGTCTATGGCGTTCCTTTTTATCTTCCCGTAACATCTTCGTAGATTCTTTCAACGATAAAGTTCTTGATGTCTTACCAGGGCCTTTCTGTATGCTACATCACTTTCTGAATGTCTTCATCGAGTCTCACAAATCTCTCTCCACCAGATTACCTTTTCAGTTCGGACACATTAAAAGAAGCTGATCATCTGCCTTTCATCTCTCCTGAACAGACACCGGAATACCTTGCAATGCTCCATCATCATGGTGTTCCCCCCCATCAGTTGACTTTGAAAAAAGACACCATTTGCACTATCCAACGCAACCTCTGCGTTCAAAAAGGTTTGGTACACAATGCTCACGTTCATATCACAGAAATCCATCAGCGGTTCGTGGAAGTCAGCTTTCCAGGGGAAAATGAAACACACTGCATCCCGCGTATTTCTTTCAACTTCACACCTCCCGCATCTAACTGGACAGTCACACGAAAACAATTTCCTCTTTGTCCTGCATATGCGACAACATTCAATGGTTGCCAAGGTCTAACTCTCGACCGCACTGTACTCGATGTTTGCATTGACCCATTTGCACATGGACAACTGTATACTGCACTGTCTCACGTTCGACAAAGAGATGATACTTTACTCTTATTCTCAAAATCAAATGAAGAGCTCTCTGTTGCTAACATAGTATACAAATCTCTGCTACTTTGACCGTTACAAAAATTCTATATGTTCTGTGCCGCGCTGAAAACGGACAACCGTCCGAAGGTGCCGCTTGTTGAATATATGATTATGAACAACAACTCAGTTCATATTATATATATAGCATATGTTCACATAGCATATTGGGAATAGGGCATAGCGTGGGTATACCCTGGGGTATCTCAGGTTGTACCCACACCCATACCCACAAATATACCCACACCCACACAGTGGGTATGGGTTTTATCATGGGTTGGCCAAAAATGACCCATGGGTAGACCCATGATGGGTTTACCCATGGGTTCCTCACTGGCATTTAGGAAGAGACACTAACCAAGGAGGACCAGGCACACTAACCAGACATAACAAAGCATGAATCCTAACCAGGCATAACAAGGAATCCTAACCAGACACTAACTAAGCATGACAAGGCACACTAACCAGACATAACCAGGCACTACCAGACACTGACCAAGAATGTGGTTCGCAAATGTGTATCGTGGGAATTATGCGCTTAGTGTTGGCTGTATCGGAGGTAGTGTGGACGAATAGCTGTCATATGAATCATGGATCACGTGGATCGGTGCCGAAATGACCGAGATATAACCATTTTAGTGTCAGATGTCATTTTCGAAGAATTTGTGATTAATCATTTGTGCTTATCGCATCCAAGGTCGTCTGATCTGCGGGTCGGCACCAGTGAATAATATGTGGAGGGGATGTATAGCCGCCATCGGAGCATTAGATCGCCCAGATCAGACATCACACCACTGAGATATAGCCATTTTCGAGAATTTTGGTGATAAAACACAGATTAGCTTTTGTGAAGCCAAAAAGCGGTGGGAAAAATCGGAGAAAATCAGTGAATATGGAATCCAATCATGGGAATATTTTGTTAGTCTGGGTTAGGAGGCAAATATTGTCAGGCTGAGTTAGGAGACAAAACATTGTTTAGTCTGGGTTAGGAGGCAAAGATTGGTTAGGACTGGTTAGGAGGCAACACAATGTTAGTCTGGGTTAGGAATATTGGCAAAGACACACCCACACCCACCACATACCCATACCCACGACCCACGTGGGTTACCCATACCCACGCTATGCCCTAATTTGGGAATAGATGGCTCTCTTTGGATGTCGCTCTGTGTGCTATGAGGAGGAGGTGGTAGTAGGCTGAAAGTGGACAGGCTGAGAAGAGTGGTCAGGTGAAGGCTAAGCACAAAGCACTCTCCAGCCCAGGACAGGAGTCTGAGTTGCTGGGTATGGTGGAATATGTTATTGTTTCATATTGCTTTATTTGAATTTGATATGTATGTTAAACAGACTTGGTGGCCAGATTTCCTAGATTCAATCAGTTCAACAATAAATACAGTTATGTAACACAATACAGTATCTAGTGGACACTGTCATTATTCATTTGGGTTGATTTGGTGATGTGTGATTTTCACTGGGAATCAACACTGAAAGTGATACCTCATTCTTTTTTTGGAATTAATGATCTACAAGCAAGTCAGACATATTATCCACTATATTGCCACTAACTCCAATTATACTGGATAGTTGGTTGTGCCACCAAAATTTCCAAAGCTTTTCCAACTGTGTGTTTATCAAGTGCCATGCTGTCTCTGAGCAGAGTGAACAGATGTGACCAAGTGGCTAGTGGCAAAACACTGGAGCAGGCCACATAGAGGAGGTTAAGCTTAATAGAAAATGAACTAGTTGATCAGCAAAGAATGTCAAATTCAAATTGTGGTAAGGTTGGCCATGAAATAAAGCACCATGATAAGTCACTCACAAGAGAGAGTGCTCAATGACATAACAGAATGAGAGAGCTTCTTTGTCCACTACCACATGCCAGTGGCACCCTAGGCCCCTACCAGGACCTTGAAAAATTCTGGCAAGTAAGTACCAACACCTGGTCAAAAAAATTAACATACACTCTATCCTACGTGTTATGGACAACTATATGTCATCCAGTAAAAACTGCACAAGTGATAGAACAAGCCAACACCCATTCTTACCCTCAATGTATGTAACCCAATCAACTGTGTCACCAGCAGTCACCAACTTGAAAGAGGACATTACCAAACCCCCATCTGACACCAAAGACATGCAATCTCAAGCTAGGAAGATATATCTAGAAGGCTAGAAAGCCATGGCCTTATACCCTTAGGTGAATCACTGAACAAGGCCCAACTCTCTACAATACTCCACCACATATCCCAACTCCCCAAGGGTATCCTATTTGAGGTTCAATCCACTTAAGCAGCTGACTGGTTGAGGAATTCCCAAATGAAAGAGAAACTGTTAGTGCATCTAGACTTTCCAGCTGAGATAAAAGATAGACAATACTCAATCATAGTACTCTATGTTCCCATCATATTTAAAATAGCTGACTCCACTTCCCTCAATGCCCTAGAAACAGAAAACAACCTACTTCAAAACAGCATTATCTCAGCCTGTTCAAGTTGGATCAAACCTCTACAACACATAGCACAAGGACAAAAAACAGCCTATGCTATGATATCCTTCTCTAACCCAGACTACACTAACACCCTAATCAGAGATGGCCTAATCCTCAACAGGAAGAAATCATACCCTTACAAAGACAAGAAGGAACCCATACACTGTGTGCAATGCCAGAAGTGGGGCCACATTGTGTACACCTGTGCAACACTCAAAATGATACCTGCGGCACATGGGGACACAACCACCGCACAGACAAATGCAATAATGCCAAGAACCCCCCTTCTGCACCAACTGCAAAGATGCAAACCACCCTAGCCACAGGAGGGAATGCCCAGAGTTTACCTTACACTATGAACACCTTGATACTAACAACCCTGAAAACCAAATGCCCTATTGGAGTCCCACTAATGAACCCTGGATGCAGGTTCTTTTGCCCCCCAAGTGAACACCTTACACCAGGACTCAAATCCCCTCAAATCCTGCTAAACCAACCTTCTGCCAAATGACACTCAACCTTACCCAATTGGTGACAACAAAGTCTTTATAGTCACCAGGCATTCCTGGGAATGTGTAAGTACTTCATTGAACATAGATATAACAATCGATAAACAAAACAAAACAAAAGGAAAATAAATCTACTAAGTAAAGAGAAAAAGTTGCCAGTCTGCGGCAAACAGTGACCGGTCAGTATGAGTGTAGTCCACTGTCCATGTGTACAGAACTACTGGTGATATGAAAAACAAGCCAGACTAGCTAGAAACAAACTAGTAATAAAGAGGAACAATGAAGAGAGGTGAAAAGTGTGAAAAGAGGGGAATATATACCTATAAAGACAACTTGAACAACTCTGGTACAAGGGTACCAGATGGCACTAGTACTATATTCTGGGGTTGCTTGGCGGTAGCTTTGTCTCCAAAGAGGATCTGGTGAGTTTTGAAGTCCTTGGGTGCAGTGGGGTAATGAGGAGGGATGTTGGTGAGTGTCTCCGGTCGTAGTCCAGATGTCCTGACAGTAGTCCAAAGGTAGTCCAGAGTGTCCTGCAACAGTCTAGTGGTTGTTGGCAAAAGGAAACAGTAGTAGCAACGAGCTCGAGGGTGAGCTATGAGAGACAGAGAGGCGTCAGACAACAGATGGTAACTAGTAGATAGCAGAAACTGTATTTCAAAGCTGAGAACAAGTCTTTTATAGTCCCAGGCATGTCCTGAGACTGTGTAGGTACCTCAGAAGTAGGTATAGTAATCTACAAAGAAAGCCAAAAAAAGCGAAAATAAATGTAAGTAAAAACAAAATAGTTGCCAGTTGGTATAAGAGTAGTCCAGGTGTACATGACTACTGGTACTACAAAAAAGACACTGGTCTAGTGATAAACGGGCTGGTAATCGGTAGGAATGATGGAGAGAGTATCTAAAAAGGGGCAATATAAACATAGAGGCATACTGTGCTGTACACAGGCAACTGAACCGAAGACACCAGTTGCAACCAGACTTCAGTTGCCAGTTGCACCCACTTCAAATTTTGGTTGGTCCGGTTGCCTGATTTTCAAAAAATTCAAAAGACCGGTCTGAAACTGGTTGTAACCAGTTGCAACTGGTACCCCTGAGTGTCCCATATATGGGAGCATCCCCATAATTTTCCCACCATTTTACAATTTTATTTGGATTTTATATCTTGTAATTTATGTTTTGACTCGAGATGTAGTATACCTCCACTGATATTGCACCGATCTATGCGATCTATGGCACGAATTATAGCCACATGTAACCCCCAAATAAAGTTTGCTGGTGATGGGTCACCAATGTTGTGTGATTACCGATCAATAAAGTTGAGATTTTATATTTCACTTAAAAATGGTCATATCTTCGCCGGATGTCAGCCAAATTACATGAATATTAGGTCAAATGAAAGGTGCAAGTCCATACTACCTCCGATAAAGCCACGGCTAAGCTTCAAAATCACACACCAGTGAGTGCAAGACCAGTTTCTTGGATAACCGGTCATAACCGGTCTTGCAACCAGTGCACAACTGTTCCAGACCGGTTGCCATCGGTTCCGGTCCGGTCTGGCATGATTTAGGAGCGCCATGCAACCGGTTTGGTCTGGTTGCCTGCTGAAAAAATCAAAAGACCGGACCGGACCTGTAAACACTAGTTGCAGAGGCAGAACAGCCTTGCCGTGACAGTGTAGGCTCTGTAGGAAAGTGAATGAAAGTTATGAGAGGCTTGTGGCCTTTATGCCAGTGATCCACAACCATGGCAGACTCATCAGCAATTGGCTACATTACTGAACTAATACTTACATACTGAATAAGAGCTTATCGGAGCTTATGCTGCTTGCCGAACTTGAACAAAAAGTAATCCACAGTACGTTAACAGTAAGTACAAGCCTGAGTGTCACCAGTGTTCAAAATGCACGCAAACTTGTCAAGTAGTGCATAAGTCGAGTAATAAGGTAAACACAAGTAGTCTACAGTAAAAAAAGCCAACTATACTGCCGTAAAAAATAACAAGACTCCTATGAAGCAATTTCAAAGGCATGATGATGATCAGCAAATTTATTGACAAAGAACAGTGCAAAACTGTCATAGGAATGGTGTGGGTGCAGATTGGTTGGAACAAAGTGTTTACCGTACTAGACTGGGATAAGACTTGGATGGGCAGTTCGGTAAATAGAATCTGTCCATGTCACCATTGCCTCCAAGTCTGTCGTCTGTGTTGACACTTGTCGTCGCATTGATGCCACATCCTTGCCATTGTGGGTCGATGTCGCGTCGTAACTTGGCATTGGCGTTGGCATTTTCCATTGTCTATTTGCTGTATCGTTGTCGTCAGCATCCCCCTCCACGTCGCACCTCGCCGTTGTCCAATCATTGTGTCGCCGTTGTTGTTGTTGTGTCATCCGTCAATACGCCGCGGTGGCATGGGGATGGGGATGGGGATGTTGTGGCACGCCATTGTATCAGTTGATGCGTCAGAGAGGGAGAGGGAGATGACAACGACGAGGTGTCGTTGCGTTGTCGTGCATGCTGAGAGGGAGAGAGAGATGACAACGATGTCATCATCACACTTGCATCATCGTCGTCATATCATTGCATCATCTGTTGAAAGAGGAGAGGGAGAGGACATGACAAGGCGTCATTGCATCTTTGACGTCATGGTATCTATTGGGACACACTCGGTGGATGCACTGGGTAGAGAGGGAGAGGAGAGAGAGAGGGGGGAGAGGGAGAGGACGTGTCGCGTCATTGGTGGTGGTGGTGGTGTTTATCATGCACACGCTGGTGTAAAGGGAGGCAGGGGAAAACAGCGGCACATCGAAAGAGGTTGCTGGCAATGGTATTGAGGGTGTGCGCAACTTCAGTGCTAAGTTGAATGGGCTTGCAGTGCCAGGGTCTGCTGCTGAAATGCTTTGAGCCACTGCAAGGTTTCTTGTGCAGGTGCCAGCAGCAATGGCAATGATCTGAAACAAAAGGCTGTGACAAAAATGTCTATATACATTCTGCTTACCTCGCCAATCTATTGGTTCGGGTGTATGGTGAGTGAACACAACATTATTAGTTGAAGAGGCTTTGAAGAGACTTGACAAATTTTCGAGGCCTGCAAACACCACGTGACATGTGTGGGATGTTTAGTAAATCTGTCATCAATGTTGATTTTCAACTTGTGCTTCAACCACCATCTCACTCCAAGTCTCCAACCAAGCTCTGCCATGATGCTAACCGGGCCAGGATTCCTGGGAGTCAATTCATCAGGTGAGCACGTTCGAGCACCCGGGCCCCACTCTGAAACCAAAGTGACATCTCCTTGGCTGGCAGTGATCACTAACTTATGGGCCTTGTTCAATGCAACATCAACATCATCTGAGTCAACCTCAAGGCACCCATCATTAACTTGAGCAACCTGCATTTGGTGAGGCGTCACCGTGACACTCATTGTTCTTTATTGTACTCACTGGCATACCCAGTACCCAGAGCCAGATTTGTTTTTGACAGGCTGCTGTCTGACTAGCATCAGTACGTTCTATCTTAACACAAGAAAAAAAACACTGAGAGTAATGATTTATATATTGCTGGCTTGCAAGTTTGTTGTCATGTACATGAGCACTTGCAGGGGAGGTGTTGGCAGCAGGCTGTGGCTGTATTTATCACATTCAAGATTGATGTGTGTGTCTCACTTTTCTAGCTTTTATCACTTATATGACCTGAGTTGTCCAGGCAGTTCCTGTTCTGGCTTCCCTCCCTCATGTGCTGCAGTCAAGAAAAATGAAGCAGTTTGTCAATGTGAAGATGTGCTTGCCTGTTGAACTTCTTTGCACTTCATGCGTCTACTCTGACTTGGTGTACTCATCCTTTATGTAATTACTTGTTGTTATAACTTGAATGTGCACTTTTTTATCACTTGAATAAGTTGAGCGGCATAAGTCACTAGAAAGGGTCGACTCGAGCAAGTAGATTTCCAGAAGTGGAACCTACTGATACAAGTGGATTTTTACTTGCCACAAGATCCACTTGAAATTGATTTATTATGCTATAAGTAGCTATAAGGTTACACAAGAAAAATGTCCATTTGCTGATGCTAGGCATTATATGGATTAAAGTTAGCCCATCTAAATAATCTAGAGCACATCCAAGTAAGGAGGGCTGGGAATGACTTTGTGAAATGTTGCCAAAAGTTGAAGTGGTTGATGACTCTGCAACTCCAGATGTGAGAGGGTTCTATGATAGTTTGGGTACACCTGAATCCTCATCCAGTGCATATAGTGAATAATCTAAAATTTCTCCGCATAAAACAGAATAAAAGGTAAGAAGTGTGTCATACAAAAAACATCCTTCAAGTTGTTGGACTTGTGTACTGGATTGACAGAGAGCTAGAATAACTCATCTATAGCAGTGTCCTTGTACATCATCCAAAGCCAATCAAAGCAGTGGCAAATAATATACTATATATACTTTGCTGTGAATTAAAAAATGAAATACAAAACTAACATATAGGTAGAAAGAGGTATTAATCCATTCATTAGATGTAAATAATGCTTCTACAACAGGTCCGGTAGAATTTGGTGGCCAGAAAAATTTGTTACAAAGAAAAAAAAATAGTAAGAGGATAGACTTTGTTATGGGTTCAAATGAATTTCAAAGGCTTTCCAGACCTTGAAAACCTCCATTTACACTATTGGTAACTCATCAAAGTCATTTTCTAAACTGATATATGTTGAGTGCATTGACCACACACATGACCAAGCTGACATGCCTGACGAGGCACCGGGATACACCGACTCGGAGGTGAAATTATAATTAGATTATATATACCTTGATGTCGGAGTTGTAATATTATTCCGTTCCTGACCCGAATCATTGCCTGCCCTGCCAACAGGCTTAGACCAACTGCACCACTGCTTATTCATCAGCGCTGCTCGCGCTCACGCTAGCTCTCGAGCGTGACACACTTTGCTATCTACTAGCATGATTACTTGTTTACTCGTACCCTCTGCTACTAGAGGTTATGCCAAGCCCCGCCTTCCAGGTGAGTAAATGAATCAGAGTTAACCAGACTAAATTATTTCTTTATCATTCTAGCCGTTCTTCTACTTCTGCCATCATGACAGGATCCGCGACCGCCACCACATTGTCTGCACAGATTCCTCCTCCAGTGCCCCTGTTATTCCGACAACAGCATCTCTCATGACCAACCTTGGCTCACTATCGTCATACAAAATCACGTGGCTTGGGGAGGTCAAATGGGACGTGTGGCAAGGCCGCTTACATGACATATTTGTTGTACACAGTCTACTCGATCACGTACTAATCGAGCACGTACTTAAGCCAACAGATCCAGCCGCCCTAGCAGTGTGGAAGGTAAATGACAGTGAGGCTTGGATGCTCATTACCATGAACATCCAAGACACTGATATGAGTCATGCCGGGGAAGGGGTAGGGTCTGTGGAAGTGTGGGATAGCCTCCGAGAGATGCACACTATAAAGGGGAAGCAGACTAAACTGTTGTAGCATGTGAGAGATTTATAAAAGAGAGGCAACTGATGAATCTGTTGTACCTGATCATATTCGGGATATGCGAGACATACATGCAAAATGTCACTCGACCAGACATTATTTCACAGACGCGGAGTTCCAAGATATCCTCCTGACCTCACTGCCCCATTCATGGGACATCTTTGTGTCCAATTTCCTTGACATGCAGTCGGCTGGCAGCAGCGCAGGAAAAGACCTGACGTTGGAAGAGATCACCGCGTTACTAACGGACGAGTACAATTGCAGGCAAGGTCTTAATCTAACCACCATGCGGTTTAAATGCGCAACCTCACCCGAAACAGATCAAGCGTATTTGATGCATGATAAAAAGAAGTTGAGGACGGGCACAGTGCCAGAGAAGCAGAAAGGAAAAGGGAGAGCACTCAAGTACAACTTTTGTGGTGGAACACACTATGGCAAAAGTGCCAGAATCACACCAACCTTACCTGCACCAATTGTCACAAAAAGGGATACACTGCGACCCAGTGCTTCGCTCCTGGGGGTGCAAAGTATAATCCCAAATGTTGGAAGCAGCCTGGGCAGAAGCAAAGGAAGGACGGTGGCACCACTGAACAGGCGCATGTTGTGGCGGCTGAGGGTTCCTCATCCACCATGGCCTTTATAACTACTCTCAAAAGTGATGTACAAATGTCTGATGCGAATGTGACTGATTTCTCCGCTTACTCGTGGATTGCTGATACGGGTGCAACGACTCACATCACACATAATCAAGAGGCACGTACCAACTTTGTGAATAACACAAAATAAATCTATGGAATTGGTTCATCCTTGCTCACTTCACCCGGGTGAGGCATGATAAAACTGCACACAAATTTTGGCCATATAATTACTCTACATAATGTGCTATATGCATCCGGCTTAAAGACTAATATTTTTTTGATCTGGCATTTTCAAGTTGACAGAGCGGGTGGACACATAATAACTAGAAATGGTCAGATCAAGTTACTTGATCCGACAGGGCAGAAAATAGCCGATGGTGTTTTCACATGTGGAATCTATTGCCTAAACACCCAAACTATACTACCTGCCTGAGTAAATATTGCTCATACTGCTGAGAGCTGGGAAACATGGCATAAATGATTGGCCCACGTCAGTCTTGACGGACTAAAAGCCCTCCATCACAAAGGCCTCATTGATGGCTTCGATGTAAATGAGCAATCACCTGACTTCAATTGTGACGCTTGCATACAAGCGAAGCAAACACGTGCTTCATTTCCCAATCAGGCCACGTTGTGCGCTGCACAACCTGGCGAATTAACACATACAGATGTGTGGGGACCCAAACTGTGCGTTTATGATGGTCACAAGATAGATTCTCCACCAGGAGTTTGGCAGTACAACATGGAAGCGCATCTCGACTACCAGCACCCTGAATATTCACATTCTGGAAAGCCTGATGGACACCCACTCCCTTTTGATGTCTACAAGTCAATCTATCTCATTGATGAAGAACAACGACTTGCAAATGTCATACCTCGTCCCATCTTCACAAACATCTTGGAGAAGGAAAATGACAACAGGCCCGGGGCTCTGAATGCAAGTGCAAAGAAGCGCAAGCAAGATGCAGAAATGCTTGCTGCAGCGGCAGCTAGCAGTAGTAGTAAATGTGGTTGTCTGGGTTAAGTCTGTATTTTCTATCACTTCAACGCCATTTGTTTATAGTGTATATCCTCTCAAGGATCCATTGCTTTGTCTCCTTTGTATGCTAGAACCTGTTTTGTAGTGCTTTCATGTTTGTTATGTCTGCTATGACCAAGCTATCATGACATGGTGTTGACGCGTCGCTCAATTGATTGTACTTGATCGCATTGCCTTTTTTGAGGAGTTCCGGAGTCTGCCTTCCAAGATCAAAGTTGATCAAAAGTGTGACAATATTGCCTTATTTGTGTATTACTAAGTGTTACAATAATGGTCACCCCCCCTCCTCCCCAGCCAAAAGTCCACCAGTTCGTGTTGCCAGGCTTGCTAGTAACGCCCACCTCTTGCCCAGAGCTGCTCATCAACATAATAGCCTCTTGGTATCAAGCTTAAGCAGACCGCAAATTGCTCTTGTCAATGCAAGAAGGGTGGAGAATGAGAGTAGTTAACACCTAGCAGCTTGTCAACAATGATTACCTCCAGTGTGTAGCCCATGACCAAACACATACCATAGGCTACTTGGGGTGTTTTTATACTGAGTCCCAGATCTTTTGAGCATGCTGAACATCCAACTTGAAAACATAGCTTGGATCTCCTTGGCTATTAGGTAGTAGCACATGTAGTTCCTTTCATTCTGGAACCAAAAGATAATAGTCTAAAAAATGTTCTTATGCGGCCCAAGCCAGTCCTGGATTGTTCTTCTTGTATCTCAGTTTCTTGTCGATTTCCACCATATGTCTGGTTTTTAATCTTTGTATCGCCATCTGCCTTCTTCCTTTCTCGTATTTCTTTTGCAATGTCATAAGCTTCACCTTCTTTACCATTTGGTCATGGAAGCCTTAGATAAACTGTGGCTGTAAGGTTCTTTCCATGGCTATGATTTCTTCTATTTCCTCTTGAGTTACGCCATCCTTGGTATGTAACAGCTCAGGCAAATCCCCTACAATGAAAACAGTTCCTTGCCTGTTATTTTCTTTCGTCAGTTACAACTGTCATTCTCTTTTGAGGCATTACATACCTAATTTCTTCAAGTCCTTCTTCAACCATAGTACTGAGTTTGAGTTGTCAAGATATAGATGTTTCTACTTATATAATAAACCATTTTAGAGTGGATAAATATATTTTGTGGCCTAGTCTCACTCTAGCTTGATGGCAAATAAGCTCTGGACCCTCTGTCTCTTTGCTTGCTTCAACATCTTGGATGCCACATTTCCTTCTAAGTATAGACAAAATGCTAGAGTCTTTTTCCACTGTTAGAATGTCAGTGTGATCAACTGTGCAATGTCCTTTAGTGCCCATGGATCAGGGATCTTTGAACTACTGCCTTCTCCTAGCTCCTCATCACTATCCTCAATGATTGCCTTGGATGTGAACTTTGTTTCTGCATGTCATGGATGAATGTTAATGGTGTGAGTGTTATGGAAGAACATGATTCTCTTACTGTTCTGTTCCTGTTAGGCTACCATATTTTTCCATGAGCCTGATGGGTGCTGAAAACCTTTATTTCTTTATGCTCTATTGCTCGCTTCATCTCCAATAATTCCATTTTGCTCTCCATCATGATGGCCTGCTCTTACTCCAAGAGCATCAGTCCATTGTCCTTGTAAGTTGAAATGGATTGCAGCTTTGTAATGCTGCTACCCTATAACATCTTAGGCAGGTTGACAACTGTAGAAAACTCAGTGCCACCAATGGTTGAGAGTATAGTCTTCATGGCATCAAAAAAGATCATCCAAAAATTGTTGTAAGTCAGCCAAGTCACGGTATCAGGGTGTTTGTAAGGACCTTCATGCCACTCTAACTACCCATAGAGAAGCACTTGAATCTGCTTGAGGTATGGCACCACAGGAGCAAAATAGGCTAAGAGGTAGGATTTCACCATGGTGCCAAATCCTTGACTGGTGCATAACACAAGATACTGTGGCCTGATATTGCCCAAGACTAGTTCCTCTTGGCCTGTCAACCAAATAATGGCACAGAAAGGCAGGGTTCATTCTTCAGCTAAAAAGGGAGCTCTGGATGTGTTGTAGTTGGTAAAGCCCTTCTGCACATAGGGTCACTCTTAAAGGAGACAGATGGAGACTAGCACCCTGTAAAATGCTTCAAGATCATGACAGACTTTGTGTTTGAGGTTCCAGTAACTCTCTCTCCATGGGTGCTTTTTGCCCGTGTGAACAAACAACGCAACCAGCAACTCAATGTGTTGTAAATCACCAGTCTTGACTGACCGACCGCTCACAGTCCGGAGCAGAGACTGGCCTCTCCGATACATTGGACTAGAGACTAGACATACCAACACCCAGACTAAGGTCAGGTGACCTAACCCTCAGCCCTCGATGCCCAGAACATTATATCACTATATCGTCACCACTGTCATTCCATTGCTAACCACATCATCATATCATTATGAAGACATCAGGGTACTTAGAATGTATCTAGGTAATGCCTCGTGTATTCCAGATGTATGTAGAATAGTCCTATTATATAAACACTCAAGTTGGTCATAGCTGGTGGACCCAGCTTTGACCTCTTGAGCTTTACGCCAAAGTCCTTTGCATTCTACCTTTTCTTTTCATCTTTCCAAGTGTCAGTGTCAGCTCCCGAGTGGTAGTCCGATAGTCCGATAGTCTGCCAACTTTGGTTTACATCACAATTAGTGTTTAAAGGTCCAGTCCTAGGACTGATGAAAGACCAAGGACCAGACCGGACTGGACCGAAAAAGACCGATTTTTTCAGTCCAGTCTTTGCCAGTTTCACTTGGTCTCAGTCTTGGTCTTTTCCATTCTCAAAAATAAAAAGACCGGTTAAAGACTGGTCGCAACTGGTCTTTTGGGGGGACCGATGTTGCCCCCTATTTGTACATATATCGAAGTATTTACCCTGATTTGTGCATATTTTTACGATTTATTTTGAGTTAGTTATACTATTTACAACAATATATTGACATCAAGGTCAAGATTGGTCATAGTCCACCCGCATATGGACCGATTTACGTTATTATTGGCTCTAAATTTATATAGTGGCTATAGCCACAAGTGGTACAGCCACCACTAAGCCCCCGATCACTTGCAGAGTGCGTTCTGATTGATCTTTCAAGCTGTCCAAAGAGCCATATTGCATCAAATCTTAAAATAATCATATCTCCGTCGCGTGTGAACCGTTTTACATAAGAAAAATATCAGTAGAAAGCCAAAGGCGAGTTCTATTTTTGCAGTGTACAAAAACCGGTTTTGGTCCGCAACCGGACCGATAAAAGACCGATTGTCAGTATTTTTCGGTCTTGATCCGGTTTTTTTCATATCAGAAAATTTCTAGGTCCGGTTTCGGTCCGGTCTTTTCCAAAAAAAGGCAAAAGACCAAACCAAACCGGACCTTTAAACACTAATCACAATAGCCATAAATGGCTGGGTGCCCTAGCAGCGCGGGTCAACAGAAGCCTTACTTAAATGAAAAGTCTGTGCCTACCATAATCTCCAATGCAGGCTGCTCCTCTCTGATGCAATGACAAACCAATTTCACAAGTGCTTCAAAGTTGCCAATGATATCGTGTATAGCAGTATATAACCTGCTGTCTGTACAACTTTCAGCTGGGACATTGATGGTGGAACAGGGGGCCATATCAGTATTGCTGCTAGCAAGTACATCATTTGCATCATCTTCATCCATGTCATCCATTGCCTTGAAGCCTTCATCATCTTCAACCTCAGCGACCTTCGCAAATCTCCAATCATATAACATATAGAAATCCTATCTGGATCTCTATGTGCAGAGCAAGGAAAGTGAGAAATAAAAGGGAGTAGTCTCTAGTAGAAAACTTACTAGGAATATTGAGTACATAGTGTGAGCTAAGACAAAGGGAGCAGATATGATTGTGAGTGTGAAAGCGACCTTATATTTGAAGGGCAATGCAGGGCCCTTTATATATATACTACTACATGTGTTTATACATGTTGTGGTATAGTATCATGTAAGCAGTACTATAGCCAATAGCATAAATATCTCAAACATGATATGTCAGTATGATTAGTAAGTGATCAGTCAGCAGATATATGTGGCTTAGTAACAGCCAATAGTGTTACTAGCTCAGTGGTAGCTGAGTCAAGCCAATAGCAATAACAGCTCTTATCTAATCAGAGAAAATGAAAGATAAGGTAAAGATAGACTCGGTCTAGAATCAGAAGCAATAAAGTATATAGAATACTACCAATTCAACATAGAGTTAGACATCAGATTACTTATTGGGCACCATGCCCATATTGAGTATCAACGAGTCTTGATGAAGGAATCAAAAGGAGAAGAGAGTGTCTGGTTTGGTCATGGGGTGCGAAGATGCTGCTTGTTCATGAGCTGCAGGAGCACATGTTAGTCTTTACTTGTTCAAAAGGAGAAATAGTTGGTGCCAAACCTGTCAGTACGTCCACCATGACACCTAGAAGTTCCACTCTGCTGTGAAACTGGAAGACAGGTACCACCCAAGGGGTCATTATAGCTGCAAATATGGGTGCACATTTTCAAGCCACTCCAAGTCTCAACAGGTTGCAAAGCCACTCCTAAACCAGCTGGACAGATCTTGAGCTCGAATGTTGACAAGCCAAGGTGGGAATGAATGAGGGTCATATATCCAGCCTACTAGTGCTATCCTGAATGGGGTGTCACAGAGCTCAAATGCGCTAGAGGGATATTCACATTTAAATAGAGTACTAACTCACATTGGACAATGACATTCAAGTTGCTGCTAAATTTCTCACTCAATTTATATACTTGATATACCATCTCCTTAGGAAGCTGAGTAGCATGATAATACTCTGAACCACATTGATGCAATCATAGTGTGTCTTCACGCTCTCAATTGCCACTGAACTCTTTGAGCGCGAACAAATGGGTCCAGGGGTGCCCGTAGGGCTGTGAATTTTCCTGGGCATAAACCTGGAACCTTCAAGTTACAGTCCAGGAACAATTGAAACTGCTAGACTTGGTTTGATTTGATAAGCTGTGCAAAGCTGTGTGTGGCTGGGTTCATATGAAATCCTCCAAGCTCAGCTACCTGATTTGAGGACAGCTATACTGATGTGGCTTGATTAGTGATGCATATGAAAGTCTCATACCACTGGCTACCTGTCAGAGATGGAGTCAAAAACTGTCAGCTACCTCAAAACTGTCACGGTTGGCTACAGTAACTTTAATTTCAAAAATGCCTGCCATAGAAGAGTGTCGCAAAGGATGTACAGCATATCACTGCATAATGAAATTAATAGCAAGTAAAGATTCTGAGTGGAAACCTGATTGATTCGGAGATGGGCTTAAATTGTGCTGCTGCATTGCAGGATGTGAACCATGACTCGGATGCAGTAGTACACACATTATCCACTATTATGGTCTTATCACCCCGATACTGTGATGTATCTGAAATAAAAATACGATGAAAATTGATCATATGCATACTTCTATGTACAAAATCATCTGCCAGCAATGTAGTACATCAATTGAACAATGAAAAGTGCTCCAAGTTGTTTGTGTAAGTAACATCCAAATAATTTGGCATATGGGTCCAAATTGACTCACTCAGGCCACTGCCAATCAGGAAAATGGAGTGATGTAGATATGACCAGATAGATTAGCTCAGCTGTTGTAATTTTGGTATGATCTCATAAAGGTTTATCTGTTCATTATAATTGTTGCATAATTGCATAATGAGGGGAGAAGATTATAATCCAATAAAAAAGCTGTGTTGATTGTCTTTGAGATAGAAACATAACAATGCTATATAATCTTTGGCAGACATTTTATAGCCTTGTCAAGTCAATGTCAGTGTGTCACAACACCTAGAATTGAGTATCATTTGGCTTTCTATAGATAATTGATTACAATTGTTCAATCATCATGTGATGAAAATGTTATGTATCTGTCATCTACAATCAAAATGTCTTTATTTGGTCAATTGGAAGGCCACTGAGTGTGTCAAAACACCTATAGTTGGGTATCATTCTGGTCTTTACTGATAACTATTAAATAGGAAAATGGGATGTTTCAAATCTAACTAGATAAATTTAGTTAGCTATAATATTGTATAAGTTGGTGTTTACCTATCATTATAATTCAAGTGTAATGAGGGGAGACAATTAAAATGTAACACAGAGAAGATATCAAAAGGCCAAGTTGACTATATGTAAGATATGACAATGCAATATTATCTCAGGCATTTTGTCACCTTGTCAAGCCAACAGTAAGTGAAAACACTTATATTTGACACTGGTCTCTACCGGTAACTAGTTATAATCATTCAATCATGGTGCCATGCAAATGACAGGAAAATGGATGTTGCAGATATGACTAGATGATATTAGTTTAGCTGTTGTGATATTGATATGATCTTATAAGGGTTTATCTATTATTATAATCCAAGTACAATATAGAGAGATGATTATAATCTAATATGAAAAAATATACCAAAAGGCCATGTAGATTGTTTGTAAGATAAAAATTATTGGCAGACGTGTTGTAACCTTGTCAAGTTAATGCCAGTGTGTCAAAACACCAATAGTTGAGTATTATCCACTGATAGCTAACTACAATTGCTTAATCATCATTGATAAAAATGTTATATATTTGTCATCTGTGATAAAAATGATTTCCTCTGGTCAACTGAATGCATGTTGAGGAATTTATTATTACATCAGAGTACTACAGTGCCAGTGGCAGATGGGTTGGATGGGCTGGAGGCTCCAATTTTTGAACTGGCTCAATGGTAGCAAGATTACGAGACTTAAGTATCTATAATCCCAGGGATGGCAATTTTCCAACCTAAGTATCTATAGTGGTGACAGACTTATTGGTGGAAAATGATATACATGTAAACACAACTAATTTGGATGCTCAACAACATGTGCATGTGTCATTCGAGCTATTGAACCTGTCACGAGTTCACATAGATGGACACCAGATGACACATTACCTTCTTGAGAACTAGCAATCAGTATTGTGAGGTCCAAGCAGAGGGTGAAGAGGAAAATGTGCGTCAGCAGTGTAGTTGGATGCCCATGCAGCCGAATATTATGGGCAAGCTAATTTTCTTATGGGAAACATGGCAGGATGAATAAAATGATAAAATTAGATTCATTCTGCCATCAGTAAACCATGTCAATTCTTACTAGTGTTGCCGTGGTTCGGTTAACCACGGACTGGTTCCGATTCTATCCGGTTTCCGCCTAGTTAGTTTACATAAGCCTGACCGGACTCGGCAATAACCGGAGTCCCGGTTTTGCCGAGTTCGGTTCGGATTTCGAACCGCACGAAACCAGTAGAAGTACGGTTACATGTAAATACACGGCTTACACAGATGAATTATAGCAATAAACGAGTCAACTACATAGTACAGAGCCTACCGAGCAACGGACAAGCTTTGTGTCCTTGTGCGACCTGACCGCCGCCCGGCAACTTTGGTAACACGATGGTCGGGTGTCTGTGCGAGTCGGGGGAGAACATTGTGTCTAAGTACTATGTCGTCAACGCCGAACCAACCGCGAAACTCAATTATTGTTCGTACCTTTTTGTTGGTTTTCTTTCTACATCTTTCACCGACTCTGAGGGATTGCCGACGAGCTGTGTTTGTTGCATGGAGGCGAGCGAGTCGTGGGACGCTTGCCAGTCGAACTGAGGACTACCTAACCTCGTGTGAAGGCCCTGGAAAAGGGACTGAAAACGCTTGTAGTCGGACTTTGCCGTGAACGATAGGTCGCAAGCATGTTCCATGACTCGGAGTTGTTGGAATTCAGGTGGAAAGGTCTTGCAGAGTTCGTCAGCGGTGATGGCTTGCTTCATGTCAAAGATGGCACTCCTCCGAATCGGAGTGCCGTCGAACCACGGTAAAGAACCACGAAGAAGGTACAGTAAAAGATACGCCAGGGATCCTATATCGTCTCGACGACTGAGTTCCTGTCCGAGGTGACTTCGTATAGAGGCGAATGCAAAAGTGCCGGTGAATGATAGGCCGTCGTGGAATGGAATGTGGATGTGAGTGGCGGGGTCGTGATACCGATGCGCGATGTTGAAGTCGGCGAGGTATAGTACACCATTTTGTGTAGCGTTGCCCACGAGGATATTCCCTGGTTTGATGTCACAATGGACGTAGCTGCGATGGTGGATATCCTTGAGGCGGGTAAGCTGACAAGAAAGAACAGAAAAGGGTCAACCAAGGATGCGACAAGAACGTGATGAAACTTACCAATTGACACGCGATCAACGCTACCGTGCCATGAGAGAAGGTCTGCCCACAGAGACTGAAGACATCTTCTAGCGAGGGTCCGAGCAAGCTGAGTACTAGTACGCTGCGTCCAGACTCTGCCCCAAACCAGACGGGCTGAGGGACCCCGACAATGCCTTGCAACTGAGAGAGGACACAATGTTCATGTTCGAGTGAACGGCTTTTGGATTCCGCGTTGCCAACCTTGACGACAAGTTCACGATAGTCGTTCGAGAGATCGAAGGCTCGAAAGACAGTCCCTAGCAAGCTGGTGTTAACCCACCAGTCTCACGGAGTGAAAAGATCCTTACCAGATGCTCCAGAGCCAAGCTTTCCCCCTAATTTGAACCGGTAGTTACCACAAAATAACATTGTACACAGTCGATACAGAAGAAGTGTACAATTTAGAACAGACAAATGTAAATGAGCATAAAACAAAGAGCCACCAGACGAGGGAGTGACTCTGAGGCGAACGAGGCGAACGTGGTTTGAAGAAGAAGTTGCGACACGTAATCACGTTGATTCAACGTTTAGCCAATGGCAAAGTAAATGGTAGACGGTGACAACAGATGTGTGCATTCAGCTCCAGTGGGAGGTAATTCTATGTCAGTTCTACATATGCACCCTCTTCACGATCGACCGCCTCAATGAGTTCATCAACCGCATCTCTCATATCCTCACCAAAAGGCCTTACAGTACCACTGGCAGGCATTTCGGAGGCGTCCATGACCTCCCACAAGTGGATCGCAGAACGTTGAGAGAAGTCCAGTTGTTGTTTCTTGAAATTGTATTTGAGCATTTGTAATGCTTCCATCAGAGTGGGACTAATTCTGTTCCGTTTCTTCGTATCGGTTTCCGAGCTAGATGAAAAAACACGTTCGCAGGGAACGGCAGAGGCTTGAATGGGTAAGAAATCCACAGCGATGGCGAATAGGATAGGAAACGTCTTGTGATTTGCCTGCGGATTTCTGTCAGTGTTGATTAATACGAGCGTCGAGCGACATGATACGTACGTCCCAAAACTTCAGTGGGTCATCGCCTTGCTTCGTCAAGGCACCTTTCGTGTAGGCGCGAAATTCATCCTCCACCGTATGTACGACCTCTCGGACATTCCTTCGACAGCCCATATCTTTGATACGCAGCCGTGCAGCGATCGCATCAAAGTCTTCGAAACGGGGCTGACTTTCAGTGGCTTGCTGCTGGGGAAGACGGCCATGATAACTGTGCATCTGTTTATAATATTAGCATAAATACCAATATAATAATGAACAATGTGATCTTACGAGGTCTAGAACGAATTTCTTCGACTTTTCCATGTAGTCTTCGCCCCAGTGGTCTTCTATCCAACTCATCCGAATAGACGGCTCGACGACTAAAAAAGGTGAGTTTGGATCTTTGCAAGTTGACAACCGATACATACCCATTGCAATGACATAGGCATTAGTATCATCCATCCGCTTGTAATACTTTGTAGCCCATCGAAGCCCGACATCTAACCATGGTCTGAGGCGAGGTCGGGTATCTCGAAGTTCTTCCCATCCAGTCATAAAGAGTTCGAAGTAGGGAACCGACAACCCGAGGCGGGGTAACTTATCGCCCGAGACACGATGGTGAACTACGTGCGGGATCTATGACAAATCAGTTAGCTATTTTTTGAATGTAAATCACAACTTACTTCAAGAACGGCACGGTAGTCCTCGAGGACCATCCATTCCCAGTCGGACAATTTCAACTTCTCGAGGTCACGATGGTTAGGTAACCCGAGGAAATAGTCAACGGCCTAGCATGGATCAGAAAAGGGTAAACATATCCGTAGTAACTCACCAAACGCATTTCGATCAAACGATCAATCATAACAAATGTCGAATCCCATCTTGTCTCCGCATCTCGTTTCAATTCACGCTCGGGAACCGTTTGGACAGGACTTCCGGAAGGTTGAAACCAGTTCCTCGCGTTGCCAAGTTTGATGGTGTCGAGGAAATCGTCACGGCGATGGCCCGATGCACGAATCGCTATAACGATCTGACGACCCATCTTGATAGGGTCTCTCTTGACAGCAGCCGAGTATTGTTCGCGGTCAGCAGGATTTGAGAAGGCGTCGGCCCACGTGTGGCTGATATCTGTAAGAGAGGAAGACGAGAAGCTGTCAATAACATGCTTCGCGCAGATATGGATCACATGCGGGAAGCATCTGATGTGGCGATCGTGAGCGTCGAACTCGATGTCTCGCTGGCTTAACAAGCCATGCAGCTCCTGCATGAACGATATGTTGTTTGAGGCATTGTCCATCGAAAAGTGCCCGACCTGGGGATTTCAAACCGTCCTCGTTCAGCGAAGTGGGTTGTTCGAACGAAGTAGAGAGACGAACCTTGCTAGTAGCGCTAGCTCGGTCGAGAAGTGCTAAGATAGTATGCGACAACATAACTCCGTCGTGTTTTCCTACTAGTCTTGTGAACCCGAGCAAAGCCGATCTTAATTGTAGTCGGTGTTGGGAATCTTCCGCGATCCAATGGCCCGTAAGGGCAAGGAAGCCGGCCATATTACTTGCAGACCAGGCATCAGTGGTGAACGAAATCTGTCCGAGTGAACTCTATTCGACAAGAGATAACTTGAAGATCATGTGGGAGGATTAAATGAATACCCGTGCTTACCCTCAACTCGCCCTTGAGCCCGACGAGGTACTGCCTCCACATCTCGATGATCTCGTTGCGGGTACTTGTCCGATGAGGGATGTCGGAGTCGCTGAGGTTCTCCCGAAGGAATAGCAGCAGATCACGAAACTCTTCGCACTCGACGACACTAATAGACTGTATAAAACGAGTCAGAAACGACAGGGAGATAACAAAACGATATACGTACCTCGTCATTTGCGACAATGAAAGCCGCAAGACGCTTGTGGAATTCTTCCTTGGAGTAAGGGGGCAGAGAGTTACGCGCATGAGCATTTGTGGTTCTCTGACCAGTCTCTGATGCTCGTGCACGAAGATTATGCAAGGTCCCATCCATCGCTATCGCTTCCCGCAACTCAGAAAGCGTGTGGCCAAGTAAGAGGGCTTTCTTGACGCTGTCGAGCCATATAGGCCAGTCGCGGGCTTCGACGAGTTCTAGATATTCGGTGAGGTGCCAGCGATCGAGGTGACCACGGAGTGTTGAAGTGCCCGACTTGGCGGCGTAGGTATATGTGCGTTTTGTGCCATACTTCTCCGCCCAGGTACTTGGGTCGGCGTCGTGAGTATCCCTAGAAAATATTGATTCATGTAAGCGCATCATCGAGGTAAAAGATATAAAAGAACGTACCTGCAACCCTTGCAAATGGAATGCTCTTCGGTCCGCTCGAAAAAGTATTGGATGTCGGCAGTACTTGCCGTTTTCGTGGACTGGGTTCGAGACGGATCGATGAAGGGGTCGTACACACCACTGCGCGGAGGTTGCAGATTCGCAGGACGATCCGCCTGAACCTGAGGAGTCTCGTCTTCTTCGTCGTCAGAACCTTCAGAGCCCTGCGCAGCCAATTTGCCGTCGATGTCGAATTCCTCTCCTTCCTCGGGCACCGTTGGAACACGCCCAGAACGGGAACGTGAAGGAGCCTTCTGGTTCGAGCGTTTGGCTCGATTCCCTCGTCTTGGGGCCGAGGACGCGGGCTGGGCTGGGTTGGCTCTGCTCTTGCGATTCATCACGTCAGTGGAAAGGGAAGACGGAAAGGAAACATTCACCAGCGCCGCTTTTTCTTGAGGAGCATGCCGAAAAGCGGCGACACGAATGTGCCCGAATCTTGCAAGCGAGTCGGAATTGTGAGTCGGGATTAGGTACTTAGGGAGCAGCACGATGTACTTGGAAAAGCGGCCGTGACAGTAAGTGATAAGCGGTGACCGGTCCGAGCATGCCCGAAGTTCCCCGAACTTTGCAAGCGAATTAGTAGGTACTTAGAGAACACGATGTACTTCATTTCCGCGTCGAGTACCTAGCAAATAGACACAACGAGGACTTTATTATGTACAAGTAAAACAGTAAAACAGCGTGACAACCAACCCGAAGTTCCCCGAACTTTGTGTAAGCGAATTAAGAGAACACGATGTACTTCATTTCCGTGTCGAGTAATTGAATAGGCACAGCTCCGAACGAGAGGACTTTCAAACAAGTAAAACAGAAAAACAAGAGCGAGGTAGTAGTACACAGCGGGTAAAAGATACGAGACCAAATTTCGAGGATAGACTACAATATCATTCTTGTGACTATCGGCGCACGCGTCCATTCCCTTCTCCTCGCTTCGCCCGCTTCTTGTTAGAAACGGATTCGGTGGAATCCGGAACGTGCTTGCAGCGCTTTGCCAACCCAGTGCGCCAGACGAAATAACGCTCGTGGGCGCAAGCGAGGGCAGCTGTTTGCATGGACAGGAGAAAGCTTGGCCAGGGGACCGCGATGGTGGCGGTGGATTGACGTACGCGCTCGATGTACTTGGGGTCCGTGGTGCCCGGCTCCATCACGGCAAGAAGCGACGACTTGAGTGTTTTGGAAGCTTCGACTAGCATCTGGTCGACTTCCTCTGTGGAGAGCGAAGGGTAAAGTAGCTAGAGAACATATTAGTAAACACGATATAGGCGAACTACGCACTTACGCCGCGTGCCGAGTGATTGCTTTGCTGGTCCCCATCAATGGTTAGCTTTCCATCCGTAGGGGACCGCACGTATACTTCAATGGAGATCTGCGAAATGGATGCCCAGGTGATCCCCTCCCAAACGATAGGCCCCATGCCATCATCTTGGACTGTGGGGTTGAAATGGTTGTAGTCGACGATTGGTTGAGAACGCAGCCGTTGCGCGTGGGGGCTGTTGGTATCCGGAGAACTCCATCTGGGGGACTCGTGAATGATAAAAAGGAGTGCGAGATCGAGGGAAGGGTTGGATTCGACGATTGACTTGAGATGGTCACGGGTCTTGGTCGCAGAGACGGTAAATGCGACCTCACCGATCCACTTAGGAATCATGCGTTTTTTGCCGGCGTTTACTTCGATGATAAGCTGGATGTCGGGAATGGCGATTCTTGCATCTTCTTCTGGTTGCGCGTTTTTGTTGTCAGCGGTCCCCGAAGTGCGACATGCATTGAAGAAGAGATTCCTATTCATCGGTATGGTGATCTTGTGGATGGTTTGATCGTGACCGATCTCTCTGACAAACTCCCAGACTGCGATGTTCATTGTCGTGAGAACGCATTCGTGTAAGCTGGATGGGCTCATTATTAACAAAGTTTTTTCCTCGTAGAGATAGGTCACTCTTGACAAAAATTACGCCGTCAGCAGAACTTATGTGCGTCTCTGTATTCTAGGACTCACTTTGCATGCAACCGTGGGTACGTCTCTGCCAATGCTCCCAGAAGGCCGGAGTAATCGTCACGTGTGAAATTGTTGATCGTCTGGTAAGCGCTAGCGTCAGTTCCGAGAGTAACCCACCATAGGATTCGGACCCCACCTGCACAATATCAAGAGGAGCATCCGCTAACAGAGTAAGAATCCGAGCTAAGGCTTGTTAGATAAGCATCACACGCTTTATATTGAAGCCTCAACTGATTTTGGGATTATCTGCCTCATCGTGCCCATTGGTTTTCCCATCACCACTCAAAGTTTCTTGCTGACTCTTCACTTTCAACCGAAGACCATTGCTCTTGGGTTGATCGTTTCTCTTGACTTGGCTACCGTTGCTTTTGTGGCGAGGAGATTGAGTTCTGGACCGGGAGAGGGAGAGGGAGTTCTTGGTATCTAAAAGGATATATTAGTTGTGGAATTTGTATCAAAGGCAATTACATGGTACTGGACCTATTTTCGACCTGGCACGACCTGGCATGTTGCTCGTACTGCGAACAACACGATCTGACATTTATGTGTGAGGGGGAATGTGATGTGACCTTGATTGATGCTGCGCAGTACTGAGCAGAGGACAAAGGACGAAAACGATACACGTGACAGGCAATATTTGTAATAAGTGGATCTCAAGAGCACGGCTGGAATGGATTCGATATATCAGGGACTGAAGGTACTACTAGAGGACATCCAAGACAGGGGCTTCACAGGGAAAGATATCGACATCTCCCGACGTACGTAGAGCACGATCAAAGGGCGGAAGAAACAAGGATCGATGCGGAATCGCGATACGATCATCCGGACGTAAGGTATTGATATTGACGACGGCGAGGCCCGGGGACGGAGCGACTATGTAGCAGCAGCCAGATAGAGTCCAGCTCGATAACGCAACAGGTAAAAGGCTGTAAGATATTATGAGGATGGATACAAATATAGGAAAGAGATGTACCTTTTGAAGAATCAGGACGTATACTAACGGTGTCGTGAACCATGAGCAGAAGATACGGCATATAAATTTGAAGTGGCCGCCAGGTGAAGAGGTACCGCCGTACCGGGAGGGAGCGACGACGTGGGTGGTTGTCTGAACGACGTTGAAAGGAACTATGTAGCAGGCAGGCCAGCGGCGGCGGATTCGAGTGGCAGTCGGGGCTGAAAGGGCTCTGACCGCCGAGCGCTCGACGATGTCGATAAACGTTTTCTGTGGAAGACGACTGAAATTTTCGTCAACGCGGTCATTAATTACTGGCTGCACGGGCTGCACTCACCGGTTTGCCAGTTCAGACTGGTTTCAGAACTGAAGCTACAGTCTCCCACGGTTTGAAGAACCGAAAAAATATATTGGTCGGGTTCAGTCGGTGGCAGTGCAAACCATTGCCGGTTTCAGTCCCAAACTGGCAATAAGACCGAAACTGTGGCAACACTAATTCTTACACCTTAGGTGCATTATGGAATCCATAACTCAGCAAAGCATAAAGCAGATACTGCCTCAATGTTGGATTCAGCTGGGCTCTACTAGACGCATTCGGAATCAGAGGAATGGCCTTGAAGCCAGGTAAAGCTATTGGCTACAGCTTGCTGTTATTTTCTAACATACCTTTGAAGAAGCAATTGCTACTCCAGCATTGGCCAATGTGGAACTCTGAACTGTTTAACAACACATTTCAGTTCTGGAACGAGAAAATGCCAATTGATCAAGCATGAATAGTGTTTTAAGATCCGGTCCAGTTTAGTTTTTCTGCAGGTTTAAAAAAGACTGGACCAAAACTGGTTTTTTTAAACCCTAAAATAACAAAACCAAGACCAAACTAAACTAACTGGTTTAAACTGACAAAAGATTGAAATTTCCTTCAAGATTATGGACATTTGACATTGTTAAAATGATATTTTGAAGCTATTGTGATTTTTCAGTCTGTCAATCAACAATATCATGTATATATTCAGGTAAAACTCGAAAATGTATGACAAAAATCATATATCAATGTATAAAATTCCAATAAATAGGGGGAAAAACAGGGGTGGCTGTGTCATAAAAACAACTGGTTGCCAACCGGACCAAAACCCCAAAATAAAATAAAATAAAAAATAAAATAAAACATAAAAAACCAAGACTATTGGTAACCAGATTTCAGTTGCTGACGGTCCGGGTCCAGTTGGGTCTGCAGCTTTTCACCAGTTCTAGGACTGGACCTTAAAATACTAAGCATGAAAAGTCTTCAGTCCCAAGTTGGGACAATTCAGGCAGTCATAGCAAGAGCTCTGTCTAAGGAGAAGAGTTTGTTACAGGAAATGATGGATGAGTCATGTGGTGACCTTTGAAACATGGAGAATAGGCTTTCTATGCACTTGATACAGGTGGAAGAGGGAGTACACCGTTTGGAGAGTTCCCAAGTGGGGTTTTTTGACCATCTGACTCATGCAATTATGGGACCCAGGTATTTCTTTCATCTCTTCACTGGTGTGCTTCCTCTAACCACTATCACATTACAGAAAGTCGCCCTAAATATGAATGACTCAAAGAATCATCCTTGTTTTTGAGCATACAACTGTCTCTTGTGACACTTCGGCCCTCCCTGTTTCTGCCCTTGTTTTGGAGTATGCCACACAAGAATCAGTATGTGAACTTCCCAAATTTGAATGCCATTTTGAATCCAATATATTGTTGCTGCACCTCCATGCTCATCTAGATTTCTGTTGTTCCGCTTATTGATGCTCATCAGGAAGAGCAGCAGGTCCTTCTGAACCACTTGAAAGTGAGCAACATTCTCAGTGATCTCCCCAGATGCTGTATATCTCACAACCTCTTCCAACTCCACTGTTAGCTGTAAAGTAGGCCCAGTCAGTAATAATAACATCAAGTAAGATGATTTATAAATAATTGATTGAGATATACTAATATATATATAAAGATGTGTTCCAGTGGTAGAATAGGAGGAGATAGAAAATGAAGACATTATAGAGAAATATGGAGCAGACATATACTCTTCACCAGATACTGATGAAATAGAACATGTGGATCTGGAAAATCTTGCTTTGGTGGATGATGAAGGCCAAGAGATCAAAATATATGATCAAGAAGACCACAGAATGCCCAGGAGGGAAGCTATTGTTGAAGAAGACATGGCATATGGAGGAATGCTATTCAATCTAAGGACAATCCATGAGCTATTCCAAAGAACAGAGCTCATGAAAGAGGATGATGATGAAGATCAACCTCTAATACCTCATTACTTATATCCAATGGCAGGGCTCAAGACAGATGGACATTTCCAGGCCAATGGACTCATGACACCTTTTCTAATGAAGTTAAAGGAGTTGAATAGAGGACTAAAAGAGAGATACAGAGAAGGTGATGAAGAAGACATTGAAGCAGATCTTCTCACAGGATATGGGCCATTGACGGAAGAAATTGCCAGTCAAGGATACAACATGCTATCACATCGGTGTAGAAACAACAAACTATCCCAATGGTTGTGGGATAGCAGGTGTAAGGGGTTTGCCTGGCGATAGGCTCGTCCCTAAAGAGGTTCAGAGTGTTCGGGATATCTTCGTCGACGAAGGGGATGGCGTTGAACGGTGGTCCGATGGTAGTCCGGAGGTGCTAGAGGCAGTCTGGTCGTAGTCCGGTATGAGGTGAGCGTAGTCCGGTACGTCGGCGATGCGATGGACGGTGAGGAGGAGCTCCGTAGTGAGCTTAGAGGCGAAGGGGAGCGATCGGAATGTAGAAGGTAACTCGTGGGATCTGTAGATGTATTTTCCAAGGCAAGTACAAAGTCTTTATAGTCCCGGGCATATCCCGAGACTGTCTAGCTAGTCAAAAGTGGATATGACGATGTACAAACAAAAACAAACATAAGTAAGAAAAAGAACAAGAGAAGACCGGGGATGACTGGGCGGTATGAAGGTAGTCCGGTACTACAGGACTAGCGGTACTACGAAAGAATGAACCGGACTAAGGAAAGACGGACCGGTAGAAGGAAGGAACGACGAGGAAGGGACCTGGAATATGTAAAAAGAAGGGTTTATACGTACAGAGACCTACTGGGCTCTACATCGGGTCAGGACTCAAGGCTGATATCATGTCCAACTTGGACAGATAACAGTAGCCTTTTGTGGAACACATGCCACCCCTGGAGAGAACTGGACCAGAGGAGAAAGATTCTTTGACCAATGTAAAGACTGGTTGCCTTTTGACAGGTATTATGAGAAAACCAAGGACACCCTGATTGATACCTCCATTAGAATTGAAAATGTCTACAGGGTGTCTTTAAGAAGATTGCCATATGGCACAAAAAATGGAAGGTAAAGTGAAACAGTAATTATAAATGATAAAGAGACTAAATAAAGATAATAGATCAATATTCACTAACATTATCAAGCCATTATGCAAGATATGGTCACAAGCACTGGTCTTAGAAGCAGTGAAAAGTCATTTGGTGATATTTTGACCAGATGTAAGTTATTTTAATCAGATAAATGAGCAGCAATTAAGAGAAAACATAGATTCTGCCCCAAATAGTGGAATAGACATCCTTTGGAATCTGCTCAATTCTAACAGCTATCTGGAGAAAGTTCTGTGGTTACAGAACAAGGAAAGATCCAGTACCTTATTACTGGATTGAAGTTACTGCCAGTTTAGAGACTCAACTACTACCATACAGGAAATGCAACGGTACTGACCAAAGGCTTGATGGACCCCTTATGTTATCTTTATCTGTGATCCATGATGGATTGGCCTCAATATCTTCCTTGCTGGTGCTATCTTCCATTGACATGGCTCCTATTGAGATTAGAATGAAGGATTGGCTGATGAAAAATGGCCAACCCAGAATATCCAGTCAAAAATCTCAGATCTATAATTATGGAAATGAGTATTTGGAGGTATGTGTATGATTTGCACACATCCACTATTGGCGGGTTTGCATAATTTTGTAAACTTCTGATTTACACTATTTTGTAGAGCTATATGGCAGGGTTTGTTATCAAACATGCCATGTATTTTTTACCTGCAGATTACATGCCCAGTTTGCCATACAAGTCTAGGTTGATTCTGTATGCATTCCAACATGCATTTCAGATATACAAGTCAGATATCAAGGCCTTGGTTGAAGAAGCTGTAGGGAAGAAAATTGAAGAAGGCATGCTCAGTCATGATCTTAGACTTAGATCATATGCTGTGGACAGGAAAACTGCCTTGGAGCAATGGCTAAAGATAAAAGAGCCATTTGGATACTCCAATGATGCTTATCCTGTATTGGTGAAGGCAATCCAATTAACTGCAAGACATCTTTCAGAAGGACTTCCACTCTCACATATTGGTCAAACATCAATTTTATGGTTTTCAGAACAGCTGCTAGACACTGTGAAGAAATCTAAGGCCAGGGTACAACCACCTTTGTGGAAAGCAGGTCCTAAGAGCATTCATGGTCTTTTAATTTGCTGTTCAAGAAACTGAAAGCCTACTTGGGATTTCAGGAGATGACGAAGCCAGCAAAAATAGTATTCTTCCATTGCTATCAAAGGCAGCTTCACTAGCCAAAATATGCAATATTCCATGGAGCCCCAATCCAACTAGCAGACCCATTTCTACAGTCCAGCACACAGCCTGGATCAATCTGAGAAAGGCTAATCCCATCAATAGAGTAGCTAATGAAGACCCATCAGCATTAGCTTTATCTCAAGCTACCCAAGCAGCTTTGGTATAAAACAGCCAAGCAGAATGAAACTACATAGGCTTAACTATACAAAACATTCTATCCTGAATAGGCAAAAATTGCCCTTAGAATGGAATATTAACAAAATGACCTTTGGTTTTGGTCAGTGGAGTACACTTTGATATGCATTACATGAAGCTTACATTTTGTTAGGTTCTGATGGGGCATATGTGAGAGACATATATTTCTGGGTCAAAGAACACTATGATGGAACTCTTCTGATATTCAGCAAATGCTACCCAACATCTGCAAGAATGTCAGCACTCCAGAGTCTTCAAGTGCAGCCCATGTGGTCAGCCACCTCCACCAGCCTCGAGTGGAGTTTTGTTAGCCCTGCTCGAAGCCACAATGCTGTTTGGTCAGTAAACGCCAATGAACATAGCAAAAGACTTATGGCCATTTCGATTTCACCATTTAGAACAACCACTGCGTGTTTGAGTCAGTCTAGTAAGTGAGACAATATATAGGATTACATACCGTGCCCCACTTTGTTGCAGGCCATACTTAGATTTTCCTTCATATGGGGTTTTTCCAATGGACTTTTGTTGTCGTATAGCCAACCAACCAACAATAACATATTGTTGGCTAGGGCAAGGCGTGCATACTTGATGACTTGTTGAGTTGGCGCATCGAACACTGCGAGTGTTTGTTGTGCTCGTCGCAGTCTCTTCACGCTTTGTGAGTGAGTCACGGCACCTGCTACATTCATGGTGACTGGAGCTGATACTTGGCTGGTTGAATACAATGTTGAGATAGATGGACTGGGCGTCATTTGAGGGAGTGGTAGGAACTGATCTTGAGATCGGGAATCACGATACTGGTGATTGAAAAATACATCAATACCCGGCACCAGGCCCGGGCCACTTTCCTAAGGTGAATTTTGAGCAAATAAACCATAATTCATGATGAGTGCGTAGCCTGAGGCTTACCTGCATCACGTACCCCTCTGTGATTGCAGAGCCAGGCACATATGATGGAGCATGATGCTCAAATGTCGCAGCCTGTGGCAGGATTCCTAGCGGCATAGTAGGAATGATATACAGTATCCTGCCAGATAGGGGAATGTGAAGGTTGGTTCCAGTAGGGGATACTGTGGCATGGGAGCGATGGTGGTTTGGCTCAGCGCGGACATGGTTGGTGAATGGAAAATGTTGCCTAACTGGTCTTCCTGGCGACTCTTTAACCTCCAAAATGATGCCGCTGCCCTGTGGGAGTTTGGTGTGATAATTGACTGAATTGCAACCCATTTTGTAAGTGATTTTGAAATGTAGAGGGCTAGTACACGTCAGATTGTCAGAAATGCACCCTGGATCAAAGGAACCAATGAGAGAGAATTCACAGAGGCTTTCCCCTATGTGATAATGATGTCCACATTTATTATTGCCATCTATGTCATCTATGAGGAGCAGTCACCACTGAGAAGATATGCAGGTCCACAATGGTGCAATGGGTACACCCTAGACAAAAAAGCACAGTAAGTGAACAAAACAAGAAGTGTGATATATAATTGACATTATATTCCAGACATGAAGGAAATCATACCTTTCAATCTTGTAAGGATGGGACTTGCCAAAACCAGAGGCAATGAGATATTCAAAGCAGCAGAATATAGAGTGTCTTTCACACTTCTTGAAAGAGAAGAGTTAATTGCTTATTATTCCCAACTTGTGGCATCATTAAGAAGCTTGCCATATGGACCATGGATAGCTCATCCATTGTAGGTACTGAAGCAGCAGACAGACTGGTATCTGCAGGACAGGCAGTAAAGAGGCCCTTGAACAAAAGACTACATAAAGGTGGTGCAGAAGCAGGGCCATCTGAAAGAGGTCATTTTAATTAATGATACTCAACCATATTGAATAATATCTATGTGATATATGAATACTTATGTTATATAATAATCAAAGGTTGATTGATACAATAAGTATCAACTCATGCTATTAACTGTATTGCCTCAAAATAGTGATATTCTTTCCACATTTGGTATAGCAATTATCAATTAATCATCATGGAACTGTTGGATCTGATTATTATTGTGATTTGTTCCTATTATATCATGGTATAGGCTCATCAGATGTTCATGCACTTTCGCCAATAGTGGGTTTGCATAGAATGCATGATGTAGTTTAATTCCATTAATATCGAGTGTGTAAATAACTTTTGTGATATATTTGAGGTAGTCTTACCCAGATCTAATCCTTATCATATTATATTAGACCCCTTCAAATTTGTCTCCAGAACCTCTCTGAGTCATCGGTGGGCCAAGCCCAATATTTGACACTGTCTTGTATCTTCAACTGACACCAGGCTATGGATAGCAGTTGGCTGAAGGAGCATACTATGCCAGATGTTTAGCTGCCTATGCAGACCTCTAACCTTCTCAGGGAGCAGCTGCTGAATTATGTCCTTCAGCAGCTCTATCCTCCCGGCTTCAAGCTGATGGACATGGGATGGCCCAATTGAAGGTGGCAAGCTTGTCCACTCAAGTGCCCTTTAGTTCTTCATGGTATTGCTATATCATAGAAGCAGCTTCCAACCAGTGACTTTGGAGGAAGTTGAGGGACTGTTGAAGCAGAGCCCAGATGGCCTAGGTAAGCATTATGTGGCTGAATTTGCAAAGCCTCAGAGGGAAATGATGGAACTTGCAGACTGGGAGGCTTGGACCCACCAAAAGGCTGCTAATGCCCTTTTGTTTGGTCGTCTGCCACCAACACTCAGCAGCACAAGACTCTCCAGGAAGAGTTGCGGCTTACCGGCCTCTCAAACCCATGGGATTCATATGCAAATAATGATTCTGAGGGCTGGAGTGCCTATACAGCTGCCATTGCACAGGAGTCTGGAAAACGGAGGAAGAATAGGCAGGCAGACAGAGAGCCGGTACATTGGCTTGGTGCCCATCCTGAAGAACCACTGATGCAAACCCTTTTGAGCTCCAAGGCGCCCTTCTGAGGGCTGGAGTGCCTATTGTTACAGTGTTTTTGTACCCCTTTAGGGTTGAGCCTGTGGTTTTTAGAGAATCTATATTTACCCATGCATATATATATATACCACTTGTGCAAACTCTATATATACAGTTGAAGTGTAGTGTTTATATTGGTATAATTTACATTTACATGCTTGCTAACTCAATGTATACATATACTATTGTCTACTTTGATACAATGCTGATATAAATTTAAAATCCTATGCATTTGGGAACATTCCCTAAATGTGCAGATATGTTCACTAGTGTTTCTTTACACTCTATTTGGTGCATTTGGGTAAAGTTCTGAAATGTGCAGATATACATTCATTGTTGTTTATTTACACATTTGTATCTGTACATTCAAGTTTAGTGAATGTTTCTAAATGCACAGATTGTCTAAGTGTTGTTTGTTATCAATTGTGTATCTGCACATTTAGAACAATTCCAAAATGTGCAGATAAGGAATCTTTATGTCACTAAAGCATGCTAACATAACACATGTCACAGGAAAAGATGCAACTTGTTGGTTCTTTAATTTCCCACCATCACCTCCACTGATCAAATGATCAGAAAAAGGCTCACCTTTGAAGGGCAGAGGAATGACAAAGAGAGGTGGAACCCAGTGTGGTGGTTCACCAAAGAGGGCAAAAAAGGCAACAGATAAAGAGAAAAAAGTACATGTCAATATTAATCATTAATGATGAGATTAACTGATCTTGTTATCCAAACAGGTCAGTATTACCTAATCTTTTCTGAGTTGCCACATGTCCTCTTACTTGTTTGATCAAACACCTCTGGCTCAAATACAAACCCTCTTTGAAAGAAGGTTACAATGTTGATCCTTTTAATTTGGAGATAATGGCTATGCTCAAGTGTGCACTCAACTATGCTTACACCAACAGTGCTAAGGAACATTGATGGATTGTGCTTGGCTCTAGCCTCCATTCTACACCCCTCCTTTCCATCCATTTCAGCCATTTTAGTCCACGTGTGTCCCAATTCACTGGAATGATGGATACCCTCACTCTCCATATCATCTAAATATCCTTTTTTGTTTGGAATGATGGATCCGTGCTGGAATGATGGACCAAATCTCCTTGCATAAATGTATTTATTCCCTGAACACACTCCACTTGATCTACACTCTTTCCCCCAATGTACACAATCACAGTCGTTTTAGTACACGTGTGTCTTAATTCACCGGAATGATGGACTTCAAGTTAGAGGTATTCATCTTGTATGTACATCAAATTATATATATTCAACTTGCAAATGCACAGAATGATACAAGTTGTCTCATGTTACTATTTTAGTACACATTTGTCTTAAAAAGCACTTTAAAAATCATCAAGAGAATCATACAATTCATTTACAACATAACACTACTTGATCAGTACAGAACAAATATTGTATCATACACCAGCAGATACAGCAAACAGAGCAGAAAAATGTATATATCAATCATATCATATTGGAGTACAAAAATAGCAAGATCTCATCACTACTACTCTATACATGACATCTTTGTCATTCATGTTTACATCACTGTCGTTCTTTTCTCCGAAAGCCAACATGTGCTGCTTGATCCATTCTTTCAGAACTCTGGTGACAAGCTGAACGTCCTTGTTAAACAAGGTTCCTTGCAAGATTCTCTGCCAAATCTTGAATCAGCTGCCTTTCTGTCACCTGATCATCCAGTCCCTTCAGCCAATTGAGAAACTCCTTATGGTCTGGCTTGCTGGTGAAGCGATCACAGATCTCGAATAAGTCTTGAACAACCTTGGACCAATCACTATCGGAGGTAGACATGGATATTTGTAGGTGTTCCAATCTCTCTGGCCAATTTGGAATGACTGTCCCATCTTCCAACATCTCATAGCTTTTGAGTTCAGTGAGCTGTTGAACAAGGGCATTGATGACTACATCATCACTATCATCACCAGTGCACAAGACCTTAGGATAACTTGGTTCTTCATCATCAGAAAAATGACCAGCAGGGGAACAATGGGAATAACCAGTCAAAACACTATGATTAAGATGACATTAGTACACATATGTACTAAAATTTAGTGGTGAACATACCTCAGCAATTACTGGTCCTATATTACACTGAGTTTCAAATTTGATGACCTTGACACTCTTTGTATTCCACAGTGACATCATGCACTGCATCATAACTGGACTGAATAAGGGCCAAGGGGTATCTACATGAATGTGTGCTTCTTCAGTTGGAAAGAAACCATGTCGGACATATTGTAGCTTGACCAGAAGATTCTAAAATATTGGTGTGGTCAAGTCCACATTGTTGAGTGGCAATTTCGAGATCAATATTTCTGTCTTGTCAAGCAAGATTTTGAAATAACAATCATGGATCTCCTTATAGGTGCTGATCTCTTCTGTATCTGCGCTGCCAAAAAGATGGACCACCTAAGAGAGGTTGCTAGAAAAGGCTTCCATCCATTCTGCCATCAGAGTTGTGGCCTCTTTTTCAGGACCAATCAAGCTTGAAACCCAAGATATCAGGGACAGGGCGATTGTTGCTGCTAGACAAGGATGTAATGAAAATTGAATGGAATTTCTTCTTAGCCTCCTGGATAACTAGATTGACATCTTCATCTTTCTCCCAAAGGTTGGTTTCACTACCCAAAACAGAAGATGCAAAATCGTCTTTGGCAGACATTATTATGATCAGTGAACATAGAAATAGCATCACCGACCAAGCTGGTTCAAATATTGCTAAAAAAAGCTAAATAGATAGATAATATTAGCATACATGTGCACTAATTCAGGTGTGAGAAAATAATAATAATAAAGTAACTCACACCAACAAGATAGGAATGAAGGTTATTGTTCAAAAAGGAGATGTTCATCATGTCACTTGCTTCAATGATGGCACATCCAAACACACGAGCAAGCCAAACTGTCAAGTTTGTATAATGGATAAGTTGCTGGGGATGTGAATTGTGCCCGCTACAACTCCCAGCCCAAGTATTGACTAAACAATTGTATGCCTTTATTGCGATGGGAGTGGTTGTTTATGTTCACCTGGCGCAGGCAAAGCAACAAGTTCTTGAACAGCTGGGTATCAGTATCTTGTTTATGGGGTCGAAGTCGGTTGGATGATATCTTGAACAGGATCATCTCTTGCATTGATGGCATCTGAAATTGTCATAGTTAGTACACATGTGCACTAAATATTGCTGGATTAATCTCACCCAAATCAAAATTCTCAGCTGCCTATACAGCTTCTTTGACCAACATATCAAACACTTTCGCTTGTTTGTCTTTCAGCTGTCCAGGATTGAGAACACCTGGTGAGTTCAGCTCTGCTTTGGTCCCATAGTAGACCTCAGCATGCTTGCAATTGAGTTGTTGAATCAAAGTGACATGGTGATTGCCGTCAATAAGCTTGACTTGTGCATCAGGATGCTTTGATGTGGAAGACCACTTGATGTAACTAGTAATTTCTTTGCCTGTAGTTGGAGTTGCCACCAAGCCACTTGCAATGTAGCTCTTACGAACTGCAAGTTGCACAGCATACTCAGGCACCTTGTTTCCCAATCCTTTGCTTTCAGCATCCTTTCGCATCTGGGAAATCAAAGAAGGTATGACTGGGCATGGATTGAAGTGCTGGTGTCCAATGTAAGGGCCATCTCCCATAGATGCATCGTCTCCAAAATAGACCAGTCCACAGCCTAGACACAGATTATTCAAGACAGACAGATCGGTTGTGAAGTCGATAGTAGTGTGCCTGATTGCAGTCTGACAAATACAAATGTGAGTCATGGTTATTAAGACACATGTGCACTAATAACCAATAGAATTTTAAAAAGAAAAGAACACTTGTCTGAAATTTAGTGCAAACATTAGAAATACAAAATATTTGATGAAATTGTATTTTGAATGCAATCAAATAGAGTGAACATGTATACTAAAATATTCACACAATTACTTAACAAAAGTGTATTACTTACAAAACGAAAAATTTGAAAATAATTCGAAATTAAATCAGAAATAAATATATTCAACTTATTGTTTTGATTAACGCAGACTAAAATTCACAAGACAATTAGTGTCAAATGGTTAAATTATTTGTGATGACAAATACCCTAGGTTTGGTGATGTTTGCAAACATTTGTGTGAAACAAGCAACAAAGTTACAAAAGAGGAAGGTAATGGTTAGAATGCAAGAAGCAAAACTTGTTTGTACCACCAACAAGAGTTTATTTATACTAATGGGTATAAATAGATTACATAATCAGTCCCAAACTGATTACATAATCAACTCCACACTGATTACATAATCAAAATATCACTGAGCATGAAATGATGCTAACATTCATGACACAAATAAACACACAAAAATGATGGTTATTTTAGTACACATGTATCTTAAGTGACTCTTGGTGCTTTTCATCATCATCTATATCTTTGAAATTACATATTCAACTTCAAATAATGCATCTTGGTTCTTAGTCATTCCCATAGATATAGCTCTGACATTCTGTCTTGTTTGTTGGTTTTTTCTAGCTTGACAAACTCTGCTGTATTATGTATAGCCTATGTGTTGGTTGATTTCGTCTAGCCAGCTGTGTGTTGCGTGAAATGATGTCAAAGATTTGATATCTAGTTCCAGTGCAATCTTTCCCAACACATTGACTGGCAGAGACAAGGACTTCAAGTGAGATGATCTTGATCTATCAAGGTTTTGGAAAGACCAGCATACTTGATGGAATGTGGTCATGGATTTTAGATCTCCTAACTGTTCTTGTATCAAGAGAACTATCTCCACTGGCAAATTGCATAGAGGCGAGAACTGTAATAATTATGTTACTTCACAGCTTACAATCATTATGACTGATCAGTCAACTTGCCATGTTTTGTGATGTACATCTTGTCCATAATACATTTTGAGATTGTAGTATTTCCTGTTATTAATATTCAAGATCCATAAGTGTAAATATATTGTTTTAGAGACTGATAATAGTGCATTCATTTCCTATCTATGTTTGATGTGAGCAAGTGGTTGCTAGAAAAATTAATTCATGCTATGCTGACCATGATAGATACCTTCAAATAAAATATAAATCACTGATCAATGTGTTATTCAATTACATTGACCACTTACTTGATTTTCAAGTTTACCTATTGAAGATATATTCTTCACTCTTTTCAGCCTTGTGTTCTTCTGGAATATATATGTGAGTCAAGGTTATTAAGACACATGTGTAACAATGATCAAGGATTAACACTTGTCTGAATTTTAACACATTAACATCAAAATCACATAATCTATGTTGAAATAGTGTTTTAAATGCAATCAAATATAGAGAACATGTGTACTAAAATGTTCACACAATAAACTTAACAAAAGATTGTTATTTACAAACCGAAAAATATCGGAAATAAATGAAAATTCATTTAAAAAGAATTATATTCAACTCACTGTTTTAGTTAAATCAGACTAAAATTCAAAGACAATTATTATCAAATGATTGAATAATTTCTGATGACAAATACCCTGGATTTGTTCATGTTTGCAGACATTTGTTGCAAGCAAATCAAAATACACAAAAGAGGAAGGTAATAATTCAAAGTCAAGAAGTAAAACTTGTTTATAGCACAAATAGGAGTTTATTTATACTAATAGATATAAATAGATTCCATCATCAGCTACAAATAGATTATGTAATCAACTTATTCAAACTGAGCATGAAACAATATTAAGATTTTTGCAAGATTGCTCTATGTCTTGGAGCTATCAAAGGTCACCTCCTTGACAATCATCCATTAATCAAGTTGAATCAGAATCAACTGGATCATATCATCGACATCAATGATATTAGCTTAGATCTTCCTCTATCACCTGTGGCCGACACTCTAGATGGTTCATTTAAAGGTCTCACAATCCTGGATGGCTTTGGTTGTACTCAATGTCCTCAAGTTTATGGATATATTAAGGCTATCTGTACACATTATCAGCAAGTTCATGATAACCCTTGTCCAAGTGAGTTTCCGAAGTGCTATATGCAACAGTTAGCCAATGGTGGTGCCAATTGCAAACTCTGGAGAGTTAAAGCTATAACTCAGTCATCAAATAACACATCCCATGATTTCCCTCTACAAGTTCTGCAACATTTGCACTCAAAACTTGATCAAAATATTGATCATACAAAAATTCCTCAAGATGATCGTGTTATCAGTCCATGGCTATTAACAACTTGATGGCATGAATTAGTGGCTAGTCACGATGTGTCATTCTTGTGGGAATTGATCTCTTATACATCAAAATCACCTCATGTGGATTGCATTAATGGTATCCATACTACTGTGTTGAAGTACTTTGAAGAGGCTGTGGAACTGTTGGCCAGTACTGTGATATTGAAGAAGATCAATTCTCCTGAACTATCCAAAGAGTATGTCTGGATTTAGTACACGCCTGTCTTAGTTACTGATAACCATCTTGGGATCAATTATACACTACTACATCGGCATCAAAAAGCTGAAACAATGGCCAAATATGCTGAACCAGTTAGCTCATTGCTGGTATTCCTTATAAATATCAGCCATGATAGTTCCTATGGCTATTCCTTATTTGGTGAAATAAATAATCAGATCAAAAGACTTCAACATGCTCTGCAAGTCCATATAGATACTTCTCATGTGATTCATACTGTTCTATGCAGTATTTGGTTTAGAAAATGGCATCGTACACCTGAAAATCTATTTCCTTGTCCTACAGATTGTCTCTTGGCCTATTTGACTCTCAATGCAGATGGTACACACAAGCAACCACGCAATATATTGCGAAATTTCAATATTGTATGCGGCTTACAGGTCTCAAGCAAATCAAACAACTGGCTAAATTCTCTTATGACAATGATGATGAATTGGCTTTTGATAGCCTGCAACAATGGTTCTCTGAAAAAACAAACTGTCCATTTGCACATATCTGATCTCTCCAGCATCGCACTTCATCAATTGTGTATCAAACTACAAGTTTGCCTCAGTTTTGGTGGACTAATCCAACAATTGGACAGAACTGGTGTTCAAAGGCGATCAGATTCACTTGGATGGCTTATGTGGCATGTTTCAAGTACAAGGTAAAACTATTGTTGATATCTGAGAGAAGAAATTTCTAATGGGCCTAGTTAAGACACATGTGTCTTATAATTCACTCGCCGATGACCTTACCAACTTGAATTCCATGGGCTATTCATTCTTAACCAATAAAAGAAATATCTCTTTGCAAGATCCAGATCTATTGGGCAAGGCTTTTCTATCTGATCCATCTATCTCGGCAACCTTTGGCCATATGCACAATGTTCACTTCATTTGGAATACCAATACTTTATGGAAATGGCTTTGAGATTATGCAATATTCCAAGGTCTCTCCCGAATGGTCTGCGAAGGCACTGGTGCTGTTTGGCAACATCACAGTTTTGGAAATCAAAGCTTGATCTATTGACTATTCTTGGGGTAAGACTTGCTTGTGCAGCAATTTCTGATACCCTGTAAGACAATGTTTGCACACACTGGCAGAATGTGGTACGTGCGTCTCGCAGTCCTATTTCCTGTGACGACATGGTCAAAGCCACCTCTAGAGTTTGGCCCACGTTCACCACAACTTGCGAGGTCGCTCCGACCTTCCTTGGTTTGACCTCGCCCAACGGCAGTCATACATCATGCACAATTGTGGTGGTGGGTCTTCCGACTCTTCTTCTCCTGGCCGTTCTCGCCATTGCCACCTCCACCTCCTCCTTTGGTGTGATTCAGATCCAGGGTATGTGATTGATCTTCATTTGTTTCATAGCTTGATATTACAGCGGTTTGAATACATGCTCCTCAAGGTCAAGCTGTGGGTTTGAGTGGTAACACCATATTGCGAGTGTTCTGAGTGCTTTGAGTGCGGCTGCAATGGTATACTGGAACATACTGTTCTGGATGAACAGTGGTGATTGATGCGTAGAATCTGCTCTTGATAGGATAGCATTGACAAAAAAAGAGATTGGTTTTCCTTGTCTAGGGGGTGCACGGAGGGCACAGGGAACGGCATCTTATTTGATGTTTCATGTGGGGTCAACTGCACCAAGCAAGTATTTGAAGGACTTTGTTTCATAGGACAAAGGCTTCTCTGTCCTGCGCCATGTGGTCAAGGCCATCTAAGAGTCCTAGAAGCATTTCTCTGTGTTGCGTTGTAGAGCCCAGTAGGTCTCTGTGCGTATAACCCCTCTTTTCCATACTTTACAGCTAGTCATACTATTGTTCCCCTTCTTCACAGGTCCACCTTATGATAGACCGGTCCCCTTTTTGCATCACCACTAGTCCTGTAGTACTGGACTACTATTATACTGCCCGCTCACCCCCGGTCTTCTCTTGTCCTTTTTCTTTCTTATGTTTGTTTTTGTTTGTGCTTTGCTATATCTACATTCAGTAGCTAGACAGTCCGAGTCTCGGGATATGCCCGGGACTATAAAGACTTTATACTTGCCTTGGAAAATACTATCTACGGATCCCACGAGTTACTTGCCACATTCTGATTGCTCCCCTTCGCCTTTAAGCTCACTATGGAGCTCCTCTTCACCGCTCATCACATCGCCGACATACCGGACTACGCTCACCTCATACCGGACTATGACCAGACTGCCTCTAGCACCTCCGGACTACCTTCAGACCGCTGTTCAATGCAGATGTTCAGTAGACTTGTTGGGATGGTTTTACTGTTCGGCCAAACATCAGAGATGACAAATGTCCCAACTTGCTGGTGAGATTGGGGAAAGACAACAATGAACCAATTAGGAATCATACTCTTCGGATCAATCAAGTAGATCAAATTGTCAGCAGAGGAACGATGCCATCAAGACTATATTCAAAACTGTCATGACCAAACATCTTGAATATCTGAAGGATACACTACCATCAATGCCTGTAGTGCAAGCTATGGATGACCTACTCTAGATGAATGGCAATAGATTGAAAATAACACATTGACAGGTTTTTTTTACTAACTATATATATTAAATACTACTAGGCAATGATGGTAGACACTGAACAACACATCATACTTGCTGAGGATATGCCTATGACAATTCCAAAGCTTACTCCAGAAGATCATTCAAAAGTCACCACATTCTGGAAACTCTTGATGAAGGATGCAGAAAGAGCCAAAAAATTTCACATAGACATGATGGCCAATGCTGCAGTGGACAAAAAACTGTGGAAACAAGAGACCAAACATTGGAAAGAGGAGAGAAAGAAGCAGAAGAAGCAATGGATGTTGACGATGAGGATGATATCTTTTTATTTGACAAGGCATTATATGCCAAATTTTTGAAAGGCAATTATGACCTGTCCATTCTGGATGTGTCTGTCAAGCCAAAGATCACAGGCAAGTTAATAGATTGCTGCCACTGAGTTTTCCCAGCACTAAAATAATGACATTAGTGAGCAGCAAAAAGAAAACCAAGGCTAGCACTAGCACCAGGTATGCCAAATTAACACATTGACATGTTATTATGATTCACACTAACAACATCTGTTCTGTAAGCTTCCAAGAAGATCCAGTTGGATGAGATGTGCAATACTGTGAAGTGAGTTCATTCAGTTGTTTTATTTGACATCAATCAAGACACTGACACAATGCAACAAACAGAGGAGATCAGTACTAGCAGCTCTGAGACTGAAAGCAAAAGTGGCAAGCCTAAGAAGAAATCAACGGGTAAGGCCTATGATTGAATTTAACTCAAACTGAGCCTTACAAGCCATTATTATTGTTATAACAGGCATACAATCCAAATGTCGTGCATCAGACATGGATCCTGACTCAGATGAGAAGGAGGAGAGACAGTCACAGGCTAACCATCAAAGATTTGATGACAATGACAACAAAAATGACAGCATCCAACTGTCAAACTACAATTGGCTCACATACAAGGCAGCAATCATCAATGGTGGCTTTGATGATGTCATAATGGATCAAACTCCAGTCTTGCTATGCATATTGCAAGATGTTCTCAGTATTGTCAACAAACAATCAGATTTTGTGATCAAAGCTATTTATGACATTCAATCTTGGTCTGAACAACCCAGCAATGTGCAAGTGATGCAACTCATCAGAATCCTGAGACCTGTGTTGCAGGATGACAAATATATCTTGAAAATGGAGCAATGGACAGAGTCAGTGGTTGGCATGCATCCAGCAGGCGCCACAAAGGACATGTACCGAGAGACTCAAGTTGTTCATCAAGATGATTTAGCAGTTTGGACCAGAGTAGTGGTTGTTAATTTAGTACTACATTCTATAATAGGCAGAGGATATTTCTATTTCCTGATCATTGTTTGCGGATGTTTGTTATGATATTATGTAATTGATTCATTTTCTCCTTATATATAAGTGTTGGAAAGATTCCCATGATCATGGTTTGCAACTTGAAGTCTTGAACTCTAACTGCTACCTTTCTTTTGTTGACATCTGTGAGCAAACAAATACAAACAAAGATGTCAATGTCTTTTCAAGTAAGCAAATTCATTCATTGCATTGATTCAAATTCCAAACCAAAATAATATGTCAATATGTTATTTTCTATTATATAAAAAGAACAATGCAGAGAATGACAAAAAAGAGGCAAGTCCACTTAATGCCTGGCATTGTCACTGTGTGCATCTGAGAATAACAACAGAACTCCCAAGCACACAAAGAAAATCATGCAGTCCTGATGAAAGAAGTGATGAATAATATTGTTGACAAAATTATGGTGGATGATTTTGGACTGATTGATGATGAGAATGACAAGAATGCCTTCTCAAGGTCAAATGGTGATTGATATCAACCACATGATTCTCACTGACTGTTGAAATCAAAAAGGCCATGTAGAAACAATTTGACCATCATAAAGCCATGCATTACATGTAAGAGTATATCAATCCAGCTTGGATTACCAGAGGACATCATCTGTATCCATCAACAGAGTTGTCACACATACAAGAAGCAAGCAGCATGGCATATGCAACCTTTCGTGGTCATTTACCATTGTCCACCACCATCATCAAGTCAGAAGGGCAGGAGCCTGAAATCAATGACTTGCAACAACAAACACTGTAAGGTCAACATCACATACTTAGAGTGGCTGCACTGTACAGTGACTCAGATCATTAATCAGAAGCACCTCAAATTATGTACTTACTTACGACCGTACTCCACCCAGTGATCAATCTCCCACGAGTGCAATGACGCCTGATAAGAAAGAACCTTGTCTGAGGTCAGTGTGCATGGGAAAAGAAAAAAAAAGATATGATGCTTACAGCTGCGCTCCCGTGCCACTACCCATGAGATGGGAAAAGACAGGCTTCTGCTGGTTTCCCAACAGCTGCATACTGACATATCCACTGGCAATGCAGCAGCCTGAGGGGCAGGCTAGTCACATCTTCTCAATTGCTAGCTAGAGTGTGGTGAATGATTGATGAGGGGAGTCAGAGGAAATAGAGTTAGAGTTCATAGCCACCATGGGACAATTTTCCACAACTGATCCCACCATGGATATCCACAAGAGCCTTCTTTAAATCTTGAACATATAGAACATATATCTGAAAGTTTGATGAAGTTGTTTTTGTACTTGATAGATATGAATGCATCTCTATCAGTCCACTAGATTTGAATTTGCTAAACAAAAAATAATAGCTTAGAAAAAAGCTTGAGTTGCTTTAACAAGTTAAACAAACAGCTTGATCTGTCAGTAATTATTTCACCATTCCCATCTAATCACCTAATGGATGGACATGTCACAGATCCAATCAATGTTAAAAGTTCCATTTATCATCTATGAGATAAATAATCTTCTTGTAGAGAATATAGAGAATATCAGGAATATATACAATGTTAAGCAATTCAAGCTGAATGTTGCAAGATATTGTATTTTAGCAAAAATACACATTAAATAAAAGCAAGTTCTCTTTGAGAAAAAGAAACATGTTTCTTTATGTTCTAACATAGTACAAGATCACACAAAGCAACTCAAGCTTCTGTTCAGCTTGTCACCAACTTGAATAGAGCAAGACTTCTTGTAAAAGTACCATGGATGATTGGAGCTGGATTGAAGAGTTATGAGAATCTAAGAATGTTGGGCTATTCAGAATGGAATCAGGCACAAATATTTTGTTCAATTTCTCTCTATTCCAAGACTCAGGAGTAAGTATACAGTGTCTTTTTGGAAAGTGAGAAAGTAGGGATCCATGAAAACAAATTGAAATGCAAAAGCAGCAAAGCAATGATACATTGCATGTATTTGAGAGTTTAAGGGTTGTTGCCACAAAACAAAGATAGTGAGAGAATAGGAAATGGACACTAGAAACAATTTACATGTTGAGATACAAGTACACCATAAATAAGAGACGAGCATATAATAAAATTACAATAAGAGGAGTTAGTGCTGTTCCAAGTCTGCATCACATGTGATTTTTTTTTCTTTCCCTTTAACTGACACAACAATATTGGAAGTTTGTTGTTGTGAGTCATTTTATGCTCTCTTGATAGGAATGGGGTCTTCATCAGATAGCATGGGCTGTTTGTCAGAATTAGTGAGCATGAAGCCAGAAACTGTATAAAACTTATCATAGTAAACATAGCAGGCATTGCCACAAAGTTAGCCTTACTTTATTTTTCCAAATGTGTTAATTGTAAAAGATTTAAAAAAGATATATTAATATTGTAGTGGAACTCACACAATTACATAATTTATTTCATATTTAATTCCAATTAGAATGGAAAGCCCCATAACATCATGGTGGGACTCCCAGAATTACACAATGTATTCCAAATTTGATTTTAATCAATTGAAAAATAATTTCAAAAATGGTGCTCCCAGTTACACTGATGTATGATGTATGGTACCAGCTTGCTCATGAACTCAATATATTTAGCTGGAGTTTTTTTTTCACTCAATGGAGTAATGTCAACAAAGAATTAAAAGTTCTCTTAACATCTGAAGCTCAGGTTTCTACTAGTTTCACCTTCTTTCAGCAATAGTTTTACTCCTGCCAGTGGAGTCCAAACCACCAAACTGTTGTAACTTGCAGCCAGTTTCATCAAATATACTAGTTATAAGGCCAGTGTCATTAGTCTCAGGACCAACAATACCAGACACAGGCACAGGTCCAGGAATACCAGATAGTATTGGCCTGTACATGGACACCAGGAGAAAAGTTGCATTACTCTGTCTCTGGTAAGTTTAAATATTCCAGTCTATTATAAGCCAGTCATATTATTCCATTACCAGCCTCCTTTATAGATGCCCTGCAACAATTATAGGCATTTAACTGGAGCAGCATGATAAAGGCTGCATCACTCAAACTTCTATGCAAGTGCATCTGTGTTCCTATGTCCAATACCATGAAATTTGCCACTGCATAAGAGATTCTAGCAGAAACCATATTTGATTACTCTAAAACTACACATTCCTATCAAGCAGATTGGTCATTAGAAGATAGTAAGCTTTATGAATGTGTTAGTTGAATGACTATTGAAGGTGGAATCAACAGTATTTGGCTATAGTTGCAATACAATTCTCTCAGAGGGATGAAGAGGAATCACTGCAGGCAATCACTCATCTATCAAACCTTACTTCAATATAGGTCTTTAATGAATTGAAGATTATTGATACAATATTTGCTCAAAATAAGTGTTACCACTTGTCAAAACACCAATGGGTAATCAATCCTGTGTTATTCCATTCAATAAGCCTTGTCGCATTAACCTCAACCAGTTGGAGTATATCATCAAGCCATGCAAAGATGAACTTGGATATCCTATTTTTCATTAGAGGAACTGGGATCAGCCTGATGTCTTGGTAAGTATTATATATCATATATATTGCTACTTTTCTATTTGTAGATACCATTTGGAAATACAGCATTTCAAGAAGCATTTCACAAAGCCATGCATGTAGTAAAATATGATCTATATTTTAAGACATTCCAGAGTACAGACAATCTCAACATTCTAGATATCCTACTTTTTGTAGCAGCAACAGTGTGTGGCCAGGTGAGTAACTAGACCTTAGTATTCATTTTCATCTTGGAGCTTATTACCAGGTGCAGCCTCAGAGTACAAGATCAAAAACCTCAAACTTCTTCCTTACTGCAGTGGCTCCAAGCAAATTTCAGTTCAAAAACACATCAAAAGTGTGTATAACTGTCTACAGCCAGTTATGTTTGAAGTATCTAGAAAGTCTGCAAATGAACATTTGGTTGGATGCCCTCACTAGATTTCTTACACCATGATTTGAGAGGAAATTACTAAACAAAAATAGTGCCCAAATTGTGGCACCTGCATTCCTGATTATGTATGTGCACATGCCACAACAATTGTGGTGTAGGTATATCTCAAATCCTGGATGGGTGAGCAAACACCATCCCTGTGAATTCCAGATTGTTGAATGGATAAATGTAAGACCAGATTGGTGGAATGTTAATTGCTCCTTGGCACTGTGAGTCATTTTCATACCCATCATTTGATTCCATCTTGTCATTAAGTCTAGCATATGTTATCATTGTCCCCTATATTTTCTCTTTGTCTCCTTTCCTTAGCTTATTAATGTGCTTTTTAATTACTCGTTGTTTATTCATATAACCATAGATAGTAAGGATCAACAACTGTGTTTATAGTACATGCCTTGTCTGCAGTCCCTATAGTATGGACCATGTAGAGTAGTATAAAATGTGAATACCAGAAATGAAACTAGTCTTGTTCTCATTGGATTTCCTCTGATCATGACTGATCCCTCCTGCTGCTTTGTTTTGGTTGTCAGTATACCAGATGTAGGTTAGAGATTGCCTTCAGTGACTTACTTTTGCTATAGATCACTAATCCTCCTGACTCATGTTTCATCATTGCTTACTGTACCTCATAGCCTTCCACAGTTCTCATTCCACATTGTAGATGGCTCACTGGCACATCCTTCCATGTGATTCTATTGCATAATTATTTGCATTCTATCTTGTAGTATTCAATATTTTCTCTTGTTGATGCAAACCTTAAGCTAGAGCTACTGAAAATATTACTATTGCTCTCAGTCTACCCCTCAATTTCCTTTGTTTCTCTGTTCCTCTAAGTATGTGCTTACTCTCTGCATCTCTCTTTGCTTTCTAACCTGGTCAACCAGGTAAGTCTAATGAGTACCCCAGTGAATACCAGTCACATTTTGGTCATTGATCTACTCATCATTTGCATGTTAGTTCATTTCTTTAGCCTCTTACATGACCCAGCCAATGAATGGTGGCTCATTTCTGTCGACTAGATCCTCTTTTCCCATTGGATACTAATTAATCAGTACTGGCTTGTCCGACTTGTGGACAATTTGCTGCATGACACAGGTGAGATCACCCATGTCATAGACCAGGTACTCAATGAGTGCCACTGCTGTCCTATCAAGAGGCCCCCTCACAGATCACATACTCATCATCTCTGAACTGGACTTGGCTGTCCAGGAACAGCCAATGCACCCACATACAGTGGCGGATGATGTCTGCAATGTCATGGCACAAATGAGCACTAGATTAGGTTGTAAAATAACACACATATCAAGATTCAAAATTGGACAAGCCAAATATCCTCTGTGATCATAGTGTTGTACAATATTGCTATGAGTTCATGTAATGCAATGGTTTCATTGCTCAAAGTGCTTGTCATGATCTTGTCCTGAGCTTTCAGGTAATGATTGTGAGCTTTCTTGGCTGTGGAGTCATTACACATGTAAGTGAATCAATGATTGCCATTGTATAAAGTTGATGTGGATTTACATGCATTTTTGACCAATAGTCATAATTGGTGTATGCCTGAAGGACCAGTACAGTATTCAGAGGCAAGGAAGTGAGCAACAATACAGCAGATAAAGCTGCCAGTGCCTCAACATATCTCTCAGCACTCAGTTGAATAATTAAATAATGATGCATACAGAAAGTTTACAAAACCTGGTATGATCTACAGGATGTAGGAAAAGGCAATGTGCACTTATCCTGCTGTTGGGGAGGTGTGATATTTGTATCTGACGCAACTGGTATGGCATAACAAATTCCCTGATGCAGTCTGAGAAGAACTTGATAGAGTGTTTGTGAATTGTGGTGGAAGTAGCATTTTAAAGTCCAGTTTGGTCTGGTCTTTTTGTCCAAGTTTTGACCAGTTTTGACCGCTCCTTTCAAAGACCGGTCGCCGACCTGTTGGGAACCGGTTATTGCACAACACGGTGGCTGTACTGAGTTTAGTGCCGACCCCTGGTGTTTTGAAGATCCAAGAATTATGTAATTCGGACCATATACAACAGAGATCATTCTCAAGATGAATATTCTTACAAAAACCCTGTAACATTGTTTGTACACTATTCATAATGATGTTCGTATATTTCCGTTTTTAATAATTTCTTCCCATGCTCTGTTTGTAATGTGCCAGTGTTTATACACTGTTTGTAGTACTGTTCGTTGATGCCCACAGCCACCCCATGCTGAACACACATTATGCACCTAATATAGCTAACATCAGTAACATGCTCTCTCCTCATTCAAGTTGTGGTACAGCCCCTCTAGCATGGACCATGTAGTCTGATGTAGAGTAGTATAAAATGTGAATACTATCAATACTGTGTAATGAATCAAAGTCACTCTGTGTATCACTCCAGAATAGGTCTGGACTTTGGCATTCTTGCGACACTTGTGGCCTGTGGTAGCTTGTGGAGAAAGGGGGGCAAAAACAATTGAGATTTGAATCTCTTGACCATTGTTGTACTCACTTGGTGGATTGTCATCTCGACCTGCTAGACCAAGCTTGTGTTGTAAATCACTTCTAGTCTGACCTACCGCTCACAGTCCAGCACCACCGACAGTCAGGACTAGAGTCCGGACATACCGACACCCGGACTAAGGTCAGGTGATCTAACCCTCAACCCTTCTCCTCAATGAGTGACAATGACACTACATCACCATGGCGTCACCACTGTCATTCCATTCCCTGCCACTCATTTATATTATTATGTAGACATGATGTCACTTAGTATGTATGTATGTAATGCCTCATGTAGTCCGCCTGTATGTAGATTAGTCTGCTTGTATAAATACTTGAGTCAGTCATAGCTGGTAGACCTAGCTTTGACCTCTTGAGCTTTATGCCAAAGTCCTTTGCATTCTCTTACATCTTTCATCTTTCCAAGTGTCATTGTCAGCCCCTGAGTGATAGTCTGTTAGTCCGACCGGACTTTCAAGTTAGTTTACATCATACTGTTCATCTGATCAATTCCTGATTTTAATAACATACTGTACTATTTCACTTGATTTGTTTGTCACACATCACACAGGCCTCCAAGTCAAAATGACCAAAATTTCAAGCTTGTTATGCATCACAGGCCCAACTGACAAAATTTTTCAGCCAATACAATCAATCAATTAATTAGTATAAGTATTAAAAAGTGGTGCTAAGGTGAAATTTTCTTGCTGGTCCCAACAAAATGACAAAAAAAATTGCCATGTAACATGTTGGAACTTGGCACACAGACTGTGGCCTAACCATGACAACAAATGAATTTTGCAGTAAACCTTGTCATGACACAGCCTGATGAACCGAGTCAAATGGTACAGTACTTTACTTCAAGTGGCAAGTCATATAGTAGACATATTTTCATAGTGGCACAAACAAAGTGACATTACCAATGAGAAATACAACAGTTTCACATTTGAATCATTTTAGGGGGTTTCGTTTATATAAGCAGCATGCAAGTTTTGGTGGTTGCTGCAGTGCACACCACCATGCATGCACAACATCACCTGCCCTCTGCCCAATACACACCCTGAATTCACCATCATTCATCATCCGGTGTTCACGGAGTACCGGGTGACGTGCTACCAGATGATGCGTGACGGGAGTGGGCGGATCGTGGATGGGCCGTGCATCTGGTCATGGATGGACGCAGGCGTGATTGCCTTGGTGGCTTTCAAGTTGATCGTGCGTACGTGGTTCAAGCTCAAGGTTCGTGTCGTCGACTCGTCGTTTGGTGTCGCGATCGTGTAGCATATGCGGACTGACTCGGAAGTCGCTTGGTAGGCACAAGGAGAGGCGGGACGGGGTCATGTATCCGCCATACTTGCATTCGCGACCCTGCCCCATTACATTCTCGTTCTCGGCATTGGTATCGTGTTGACCTGGCTCGTCTGGGCCCGCTGCACTCAGGTTCTGCATGGTACGTATCGTCACTTCTCTGTTGTCTCGTTCACATCCCATCGCTCTCTCACACCGCTCAACTCCCACTTATAGAATCCCTCCTCATCTTCCCCACCCTCGGCATACAGCTCGAAACCCACCGTGGCCACCCCCTGCTCCCCTTCTCACTCTCCGTCACACGCCATTTCATTCCGCTCTCGGCGCTCGAGGACGTCATTATCCACGAGGGCTTTCGGAGGTGGAACGTCAGGTATTATCTCGCGGTGTTGCAGCGGTGCAAGCGGCCGCTTGCCTCCACATTAGCTACTGCTGCTGTTTCGGAGGAGGATGAAGCCACGGCGCGCCCGCTTATGCCTGTGTCTGCTGATGCCTCGGACAGCATCGTGGAGGTGCACGTTGCGTTCAAGGTACGTTGTATTCACACTACGTTTACGCCCGAATTCCGATTGACGATACACTGGCACGCATATATTCACCCACGTACGCCCACTTTTGCACACAGAATATCCTCCCTTACTTTCCGGTCCTCCATGCCGTCTATCATGACATTTACGAGACACTCTTTCCACAGCCTTCTCCTTGAGGTTGGAGAAGACGACGGAAATGAAGACTAATTCGGACAAGAAGTGATATGCCTGTGGCATGACGTAGTAGGGACACCGGGCACATAGGAGTGACGACGTATGCACGCCTCTGAGACCATCGCGCAAATATCTATAAAGCAAAAAAGGCGACAGAGAGAGCATCTTTTACGTTGGATGCATTCTCTACCCCTGCCTTGGCAGGCCCCTCGTTTCTAATTACACGCATAAAAGGGAGAGAAAGCGCGCAGAAGGACGCGACCACTCTAGGGCCAGCCAAGGTGACCCTCCATCTAGCACTAGTCCTGAACGAAACCCTTGCCCTTGTAGCCTTCCGACGAGATACCTAGTATGGGGTTGGGCGTGTGAGTGAGTCTGTAATGAGAGGACGGAAATAGAACACATACCCGACAAAGGATCCATCTTTTGCTCAAGCGCACGCTCATTCGAGGCTTCTTGCCATTCTCGAGTGAGCGTCTTGGGTGGTGGTGGAGCTAAACAAAAACAACATAAGCATGGCGTCCAATTATGCGGTCAAAAATATAATATAAAGGGTCCGTCCACCAGTCGCAATCGACGTCGTGAATGAGTACGGTACCAAACAGGAAACTTGACAGAGTGGAGGGCGTAACCTCACCCCGTGATCGGATACCCCACGCTATCAGACCGGCAACACCGACGAGGGCCATCGTGGACACGAAGATTTTGAGACTTTGGCCAGGAGGACTGACGGGGGTTCGAGGACCGTGTGGGCCGAACGCGACGTAGTAAGCTGTTCGTGTTGAGCGGGGTAAGTGATGCATACATGCATGTATGCGTGGACTACCGACGTACCCGCCTTTTTCTCGTCCACGGAGAGCGTCTTCCAGTCCTTCTTCTGTATCTCCTCAAGTTGTCTCTGTACGACGACCTGGTCAGCCTTGGAAAGCTTCTCCCATTGCGCTTCGACGTTGCTCAGAGGAATTGTCGAGGGTGTCGTGGCACCGGCAGACGGGGCGGTAGCTGCGGCGGCGGTGAAACGGCGGCTTAGTGCGAGCCGGTGTGCGGGACGCGTTATACGGAGGGCCTGCATTTGGTCAGACAAGAGAGAGAGAAGAGATAATGTTTTGGTTGAGCGGAAACGAACGGATTTGGGTAAGAGAAAAATCTTAGCAGCCGTGCGAAGGAGTGTTCGGCTGCAACCGGAACGCGTTCCGAGTAAGCAAAAATAAACATGTTTTGGAGGAAAAAAGCACCTGGCAGAACATTTAGTATTTAGTATCTCCTTGCGATGAGTTGAGGTCCTCCACGACGTCATATAAACGTATTGGAATGCGTAGTGCACGACGTCCGAGGTCGACAGGTAATAGGTATATAACCAATCATGCTTTTAGTACTTATGTAGGCGTAACGTTCTAACCGGTTGCTCAAGCGCTCACACCATTTTCATCCGATCGTTCTTGTTGTTTGAAAGCCTCGTTCATATGCGTACTCGTAGCAACAGTACCCAGCTAAACGTGGCATGCAAGACATGACATCAAGAAAATGAAAAGGCGAGATCGTGAAACAAGAAATAAACAGGGCGAGGCGAACACGATACGGAGCACACAGGGGGAAAATTGTCAAAGGAAAATATATGAAGGGAAGCACATTTGCAAACTAGCAGTACAAGGAAGGAAAGTATGGAATGGAGGGGGAGGGATGGGATGTCGCGTGCGCGCACCCGTTAAACACCCTCTGCACCACCAACGCCAGGGCAGTCGCGAGAGATGTGTCTGTCAATTTGAGTTCCGTTCAGCAAACGGGGATAGAACTCATAAGAAAAGACGCACCCCTCGGAGCCACAAGTGTAGCAAGCGCGCCTCTGCGGCTGAGGGCAGTCCCGACTGATGTGTCCCTGCAAAGTAAAGACAAGAACATCGATCGTCAACACGACCACACACGCTTGACCCGAGAACGCGACCACTCACGATTCCAGAACAGTTGTAGCACTTGGATCCTTGAACGCAGTCACGCGACAAGTGGCCTACGCCGCCACAGGTGTAACTTTGTTCAACGAGAGGACCGTCAACAACACACGTTCGGCATGAAACTTAAAGGCATGGACGCACCAGGTTTTACCTCCACCGCCGAAAGCACCGAAGCCTCCGCCACCATACCCAGCGTTGGTAGCAGCTTCAGGACACGCGCGAGCGATGTGCCCGACCTTACCACAGCGGTAGCATTCCGCGCCAGAGCTCGCACCCGGAGCGGACCAGCCACCGCCAAAACCGCCCCCGCTGGCACCGCCGCCTTGCTGGGGGCAGTCACGCGACTATGCAAAGAAACAATGAACATGTGCCCACGCTCTGGAAAAGCGAGAGCGAGCAAGGAGAATGAGAAAATGACGTACGATGTGACCCTCCTGACCACACTTGTAGCAAGACTTGGCCTTGGCTTCCATCGTACAATCGCGGGACACATGACCCTCCATGCCACCTAGACGTCATGTCGTATAACCGGGTAGCCGTTGGTGAGAAGATGCAGACTCACAGTTGTAACTGAGACGACGAGGGACAATGATGAGCGCCTACCCTCTCAAAGCGGAGATCAAAACATTACCATGTAGGCGTGCCAGCTTTAGGGCAGCTGGCAGCTTGATGGCCGACTGTGGCATGGTTTAAGCGGATGGCGACCCGAAGTCAAGGGGGGGAAAGGCAAAACGAGCAACACGAAAACACCACGCACAACCTCCACAGTTGAAACATCCACGGGCACCCGACATTACCAGAAGAGAGAACCTGAAAAGTGGGCGTTAGGGGGGAATAATCGCACGACAGATGCCACGCATGAAAATAGCAAAAGTTGTACGACCAAACGTACTGTTCTTTTTCTTCAAAGGAGACAAAGTGCAATGGGCAGAAACAGGGAGAAAAAGAGAGAGAGAAGAAAAAAAGTTGAAATCACACGGTACACGTGCCGAGTCAACACGTGCAGGTCTACAGACCCCTATCTCAAGACTTGTCCTTTTCTTTGCCCTCCTTCTTGCCCTCCTCCCCTTTCTTCGCTTCAACCACCTTCTTTTCTTTATCCTTGTCATCCACACTCTCCTCCAGCTCAGCACGCCCAATCGTCGCCTTGTTGTCCACCAACGCGTGTAGTGCAATCACCGCCCGCAACAACGTACTCAGATACACCACCAACAACTGGTCGTTCGTGCTCGACGTGAAACTCTGCGTCAGGACGGGATCACTGAGATCCGGGAGGAGATTGAGCGCATCCTGCAGGTGGTAAATGATCTGGTGGTTGACGGGCAACGTTCCAGTGGCAACATCAAGAAGATAAGCGTGCACGTCACGCAATCGAGACTGGAGACCCTGCAACGATGCGAGCTGCTCGCTCACTCGTGTAGCAAGGGTCGTCGTCGTCGAGTCTTTAATATCCCGCAAAAGGTGTTCCACGCCAATCTCTTCGGCTTCTTCGGCTTCTATTGCAGAGGGGACGTGGAGGAACGTTTTGCGCGTCTCTGTGCCGTCCTGAGAAAACTTGGTCATGGGCACGAGACAACCAAGTATAGGACCGGCGTACGTCTTTGATTTCTTCGACGGCGTAATATGCGTCGGTGGGGATCCCGACGGTGTCGGGTCGTACATCAACAATAACCATGACCGGCTTGGCGATGTATCGCTTGAAGAGGTCGTTTATCTCTTGATCCGATGCTCTGAGCTTTGGTCCCGTGTGATACCATCCGATCATATGTTCTCGAGCTGACCAACCAAACGCGTCAAGACCCATTTCCTTCATGGAACAGGGTCAGGTAAGGACGTACCATTGACCTTCCTAAACATATCATACATCCCTTCGATGTAATTGTGGTCCAGGAACCACGTCTTGCTGTCTTTTTCGTCCTCCTCGAACGGTATGCCAAACGAGTTGGCTACATTGACCGTCTTGCCATTGTGTTGCCCTAGCAGTACACCGATGACCCGTTTCGACGAGTTGCGGGATATGGACCGCGCATGGTGGTCCGTCACGGACAGAAGGACGAGAGGGTGTACGACTGGGCGTACGGCGTTGGATCGGTGACGTATGCGGATCTGTGTGGTGGGCTACTCACCGACGGTAGTACTTGCGAGGATTGTTAGTTGCTCAGTCGTTGATGCAACCATTAGATATGATGAGCGAGAGAGTTACCTGTAGCATAACCCGGCGCGTATGTACGCGCGTTGTGTTGACGCCTGTTTTGACTTGACTTGGTACATGTGGGAAAGCGGACCAAAAGAACTTTCTCTACTATTATCATAGGGTACGATCGGGGGCAGACAAGTCATCTGCAAAGGTGAGCTGATGAGTCCACATGAACACCTTGAGGCCCTGACTCGTGCATGCCCTGGTCCCACTTTAAGATCCTCTGGAGTTAGGGTCATTATGTTAGGGAAAGGGTAGCGTGACGCTCCTTCGAGTGCCTTGGATGTCTACCCACAAAGCACCTGGTTCCGATGGAAGGAGGGGCAGGAGATCGGCGCCGTTCGACCTTGAACATGTAGATAGTCCACCCTCGTCAGTCACTGCCCGAGCACGTCGAACCCGAATCCATCACCAGCAGCATGTTCCTAGACAACCCTCATGGACGACCGCTCGTCTACTATTATGCGAAGGAGATACTGTTGCTAGCCGGGTGATGAATCAGATGACGACAAGTCGCGAATCGTACTGGTGACATTACGAAAATCATTCTTGATCGTCATTTTTTCATCGACTTCGAGGTAAGTTCAACTTCGCGCCGCCACTGCTCTCTGATAAGCACCGCGTCCACCACGAAGGTCTTTCCCCGATCGCGGCCCAAATATCGCCGGAAGAGGTGGTCAAATTCTCCAAATCCCCAAAGTTCAATGTATTCTACTAGCCCCGCCCTTTTTTTGTTTTCCGATGTGCTCTCGTGGCCCATGATCGGTATACAGTACTGTAATCAGAAGACCACCATAGGAACTATACTGCGGAGCAAATCGGCCAGTTCCTCGCTTATCCGTACAGGTACTCCCTTGCAATCGTGGGTGTCTCGCTCCCGAACGCCTGACGGATGGCAATTGTTCTTCCCTTGCGTGTCTCGCACTTGGCGCCGTTCTACATCGTTTATAGATGCAACCAGTTATCACTGGGCATGAAGGCTGGACTCGCCGCGCAAGGGCATCCCTCGTATGTGCCCAATGTGCATAGCCCAATGATCCCGGATGGGCCGGGAAATTCTCCCAGACATTCTGTGATCAAATAAGTACGGTCTCGGCATATCATCTCAGAAGAGGTGGTACCTTTCTCGAGGCAGCCGTTCATGTTATCGTTGCAAACGCGTGGGGGAGTTCGATCCCCTAGAGGAGAAATCTACGGCCAAACTATCATTCGTTTACTGCTGCAAGAGGTGGAGCGACGTACCAGGAACCTATGTACATCGAACGCAGGTGCCGCATGCGTTAATGCGGCAACGGCGGTGATAGCGACGAAGACCTTGAGTGGGTTAAGGGAGTGCATGCATGAGACGTGCTAGAGTTTGGCCGAGGGAGATGACATTAATAATGGCCCTCGCAGCTTTTTCCGTATATGTTACGCTTGCTGATCCCGCGTAAGAGACATTCATCCATCTTGGCCGGTTTCAAGTTCAATTAGATTATTGATGCTAGATCATCATCCACAGCCATATATTGTGTGTTTCACCTTGAATGGATCACAGTCTGTTAGCTGTAATCAATGTTGGCTACATGAACGACCAGTACTCAAGTGGTCTACGGGAAAAGGGGGCCATGACTACAGAGTGATCATAGTTCCGCACTGGCAACACATTTCGGCTCCAGGTATGGTATCCAAGCGAATCGGGTGTGCCATTCTGATTCTGGGTTTAATTCTGGCTCGTGTCTTCATTCCAGATGACAACCTCCCTACTTTGGTCCATTGGAGTACTTGTCATTCGACTTGTTTCGGATGTTCATCGGGATCAATGGATTCTTCGAGACATCCGTCGGGTGCTTTCCACACTACAGCGGCTTTCTTCTGATATTCCGAGTAGGTTGGTAATCACCAGTACCGGGATACACCAAGTCACTGACTAATCTCATCTCACCCGGACTCAGAACTCTTATCAGCTTTTACCACTCAGAATATGATGGAATGGCAGCATGAGCTCACAGAAATAAAGCCAACCTCCCATCTTGAGGGTTGCTGAAGCTATGTAGTAGTACTCACCCAGAGTCGTTTCCGAACCAATGAACTGCACTGAAAAAATTGTCATTTCGACAACGTGCGTCATAGCCTGGATGTGAGTCTTGATGTCAACTGAGATTCCGCTCGTAATGAAACCCGACAAATCGCCGAGGGGCCTAAAAGGACCGTGCGCATAATCGTGAAAATTATTTGAAACAGGAGGGAGATCTGGTCAATGGTCAATACAGTCAGGAATACCTTGCGAAAAACGACGATATCATCGTGTTTGAATATTCTTCGAAGCGAAAACCTACTAGTAGTCGAGATTGTGAGTAAGAAGATCTTTTGAAAGGACTCGGAGGTAGAGCCATCGTCCAACTTGAACCAGCTCGGCGCGTTGCACATCGAATTCTATCGTTTCATTATTGACTTTATTCAGAGACGGATTCCAAGTTGTTCTTTACTTTCACTGGTTTCATGCCACGAAAAACCGGGGCTCCATGAATAGGTTGACTGTAGTCTGTGGCAAGTCACATGTGCCAGTGTATTTGCATCCCAAGGCACAAGAAAGGATTCCATATCGCCAGCACGTTCGTAGCAAGAAGATCAATGATACGTCCAGGTCGCCTCGATGTTTTAACACGGCGAAAGATGGGGTGTGACATGGCATTAAAACAAGTTTTCAAGGGAGGAATCAAGGGATCACGACAGACCATTCATTTGACTGGAGCCGGGAAATATTCCAGTGCATTCTTAGCACAAACATCCATCTCAACGCCATCACTTGTGGTACAGATGCAGGTATGCCTACCCTCTGGAGACAGCTTTTCATAGTGTCGTTGCAGATTTTCTGGAGCAGAGAATCTATGAATAGAAGTCGTTTTCCCACTCGCGAAGGACAAACCGTGAATCTGAGTGTATCGAATGCAGGTACCGTGGCCGCCAGCGCAGTGGCAGTAGTAAGCAGCAGTGACAACGATCCTGTCGAAGGAAGTCATGGAAAAAGTGAATGTCTGCATGGTAAACGGACGGGGTTACTGTGTCCCGCTGCTCCCATCTAGAAACAGTCTCCGAGTCGTCACCATCCGTTTTGGTGTTGCTCTCAGTTACCTCGGTCTGTTCAACGTTCGTGTTGTAGTGAAGCCGAACTTAGGTTGCGTATACGCGTGCGTCCTCCTGAACAGCCATGGTGAGACAGATGTTCAAACGCGCGTATCTCTTCGTAACATAAGTTTGCTCCCCATTTTCTGGAATGAATTGATCAAACCAACCTCTTCATCAGTCAACATCCCTACCAACCTAAAAATCGAACGTACATACATGAACCACCAAACTCCCGGGTCAGACAGTTCGTCAAGTTGGAATCGGCTTCTCGCGTTCACTATTGGCTGGACATCGTCCTCGTGTATTGTCGGTGATAACCGAAACGAACTTTTGATGCACCAGAAGAAGATATTGCACCCTCGAACTTATATGTTTCACAGCCAGTAGACAAACACCGCATGGAACAGGCAACTGTCAGATTGAACACTCGACCCTATTTATAGTAGGTAGACAGTAGCAGCACAGATAGCCCTATGAAAATTACGGTACTCACTTCAATAGATGCTAAGATTCCAATCAAGGTCAACGTTCCAGCGACAAGAACATTGTGTAGCATAAATATTGTGTGCACGGCACCATCGAGATACTTTCGGTCCTAAAAATAAGTGCGGATGAGTCCTGGCAAGAAATCAAAATGCCTCGCGCCGGCACCCTGAGAAACGGGTTTCGGGGCCAAGTACAGTCAAAGCTCGTTAGTGCCCACTGAGCAGAATCTGTCAGATCATGTTGGTTGAAGTGACTCTTCGAGAGGTGTGCTGCTGCTACTTTCGCATGTGAACGGTCAGGTGAGACGAAGAAGGGAAACAAGCTCCGGGCCGGCGGCGAAAGCTCTCCGATCTTGAATACAGATTGAAATATTATCTGCAAATTTGTAACTTTCAAACTTTCAAACTTTGAGGGTGCTCTGAGTCGGCGAGTCACTGAGTGCTCACAATGTGACATGACCGACACTGCCTGTGCACATCCAGCCAGACGTCGGATTGTCTAGTGGCCGCCCGTCCTCTGCTCCGAGATAATTTTGCTGAACCTCGAGGAAGACGTTCACGTGCACATCCCTGTGTGAACTTCTACAGACGGATTAATACCACCGGATTCCGGAAGCCATCCATATAAAGCTCGGTGACGGCGTCGTCTTCCTTCGGACAACTTTAAGTAGACAATGTCGCTCACAGTGCGTATCTCGCCCGCCTACGCCCAAGTAATCTATATCACACCACTCACGCTCCTGGGAAAACACAGGTCGAATCGATCAAAGCCCAAGAAGACGCTTGCGTCCTCCCTGCGTTCAACAGCGATGTCGCTTGGGAGATCGGGACTCTCATCCGCAATGCCTGCCGAGAAAAGCACCCCCGCCCGGCCGTCGTCTACGTCGCGAGCGCCAATTCATCCCAGATCCTCTTCTTCGCGGCCTCGAAACCGGGCACCCAACCGGACAACATGCACTGGGTGAAGCGCAAGGAGGCGGTAGTGCTGAGGTGGAGCGCGTCGACTTTGCGGATGCGGACGCAGGTCATGAAAGAGGGAGAACACGTGCAACAATCACTGAAGGACAAGTTCGAGATGGCGGATCCGAGCACCTATGCGTGTCACGGAGGAGGATTTCCGGTGCGCGTGCAGAACGTAGATGGAATTGTGGGCGTGATAGTTGTCAGTGGTTTGAAGCAGGAAGACGACCACGGTGTAATTGTCGATGCCATTCAGGAGTACCTCCGGGCGAAACAGGCCACTAGGCTGAGAGGGTGAAACCATGATGGCCCATGGGAGGTTACAGGCTCAGCAGTGAGAGCGAATGACCAAAAATCATGTACGATCAGGAAAGTAGTCTAGAAATGGAAGTCCACTTGAAATCCACACGTAGCCTGCAGTCACTTACTAGGGCAGGAAGATAATCGTTCCCCTTGTTCGTCCAATGCGCCCGTGACACCGTCACGAGAACGGGTCATACGACGCAGTCCTAATCCTCGGAGAGGAACGACCGACGGGCGCAGCAAAAATCCGACAGCCCAAGTAGCCTCTCTTGCAGACTTCCATCGTACTAGAACGCCTGAAGATCCATTTTCCATTTTCCATTTTCCATTTTCCATCTACCCTCAGTTAGACCCGTCAGTCTTACACCCGGACATGAGTTCATCGACGGTCAGCGATCGCAAACACTGTCCGACGGTCGAATCAACATCAATCGTCAACCGTCCTCTTCCTCCTCTTCCTCCTCTGCCCCCTCTTCCTCCTCTGCCCCCTCTTCCTCCTCTTCCTCCTCCCCCTCATCATCATCATCATCGTCATCGCCATCGCCATCATCATCCTCGTCATCCTCCTCCTCCTCCTCCTCTTCTTCATCCTCTACCTCGAGCCCAAATATCTGCCTCAACAACTCCACCTGCCCAAACGGCCGCTCCCTCCCAAGAACCACACTCCCAGCGACATATCTTCCCCGCACACTCTCCGCCCTCACCTCATCACACAGCGCACCATACGCGCGCACGAGCCGCCTCAGCGCACCCCGGTGCACCCGCCCCGCAAGATGCGACGACGAGAGTGGGAACAGACGTGGGGACGAAATCACGTCCGGCGTTGAGAGCCAGAGGGAGAATTTGGCGAGGGATTTAGAGAGTGCGTCTGGTTCAGTCGATGGGAGGCGGGCGAGTGGGGTCTGAGACGGCGCAGAATGAGCAGACAGGCGATAAAAAACATTGAGCGATGCGACGCGCGTGGTGTACATGGCACGGGGGACTCACCGCGGCATCTTTCGTCTCCAACGTTCGTATGGCGTCGCTGAGCGAGGCGTCCTTGAGGATATTTTGGTACTGTGTTTCCGATGATGGTTTGAACGCATTCGGACCAAGAGACAACACAAAAGATAACGTACGTGCTCGTCCTCGAGTAATCGCACCCTCTCCTCGACATTGTTCCTGACCTCTCTCAGTTTATCCTGCGTGAATAAAAAGGGTTCCAGCACATTCTTCTCGTGCAGTCCAGCGTCAGTGCGAGTAGACAAGAAATGCAAGATCAAAAAGGCACGCACTTCTAAATAGCCTAGGCAGTTTAACACAAAGACCGCGCGATCCCATCTCGGACGCGACTTCGCTTTTTCTCCGGCGGCCGCTATACATGCCGTGACAGCAGGGTCCACCATGACATCCAAAATACGTCGGAATCCCGTGCTCGCCTCAGAGGAATCGGAAGACCCATCGCCGAGGAGGGAGGAATCGTAGACCTGCATGACTTCACGCAGGAGTTGGGCATGGTCCATAATAGAATGCGGAGGAGAAAGTGATGGGTCGTCGAGTTCCTGTCAAACAGCACACTTGAGCAAAGGAGGAAAATGGAAACTAGTTACAGACCAATGGTATACGTTGCAAGGCCCGTCCTTGGGCCTCTATGGAGTCGAAAAAGACTTTGTAACTGACTCCTGTGATCCTAAAGCACCATTGCATGTTAGATTCGACAGTCCGGACGACGGAAAGCGCTTACTCCTGGAGCGCCTGCGAAAGCAGAGATTGGTCGCCTATTGTCCGTTGCATAGTGAGCATGTAGTATTGCAAAAGATTGGCGATTTTGTATGATGTAATGCTGCTCTCCTGCGCTCGTACAGTTTGAAGAACCCGAACCTGTATTCGAGTATGTGAGCCTCTGAACGAACGAAACGCAAGTCAATTGCATGTGTTGAGGTTACCCTTACCTTGAGCGGCACGCAAAGCTTGCTCACGGAAGAATTCAACAGTTCCTTTACCCACTCCTCTTCTTCGCTCCCGTGAAACGTCCGTACAGCTCCTACCATGCGTGTCTGGCCGTTCAAACCGAACAGACTCTCAAGGAACTCACACTCCGCAGCTATCGCCTGATGGACCCATGCTAGCATGTCGCCAACATAACGAATGGGATCGTGTGCATGCAGTTCAATGGGTCGCGGCAATCCCGATGGTCCACCGCGGGTGAGAGCGTCGAGGAACAGCGTGAGGAGCGTGCTCTGCCTCGCCTCCGAGAGGAACGTGAGGGCATCGCTGGAATAGATGATACAATCGATACGCGTGACCAGCAAAAACGGCACGCAATACCTACGACAACAACTCTGGTCGCTGCGAAAGTCGACGAATTGCTGCGCGCATGACGGAACTGACTTCGAGTTGGCTTTCCCTCCCGATCCGGCGGAACTCGAACGTCAGCCAGCGGTGGATCTTTTCGTAGCCTTGTTCGAGGTACGAGGACGTCGCGGTCATGATATCTATGCTGTGTCCAGTGAACCTTCACAAAACATCTTCAACGGAGAAAGACTGCCTACCCGGCCTTGGTGGGACTCTCTTCTCCAGACATCAACACCCTGCAATCGCCCCGAATCCGCTCGGTCTTGTTCATAGAAGAGAAAAAGCGCGAGTCAAGCAAGATTTCACGAGACGTGATGGCTTCCACTTCGTCGTCGCTGAGGGTGAAACGGTCAAGGAACAGCAAGACGATGGATTTACGCGTTTCCACCTCCTGCCTTATGTCGATATTTCATGAGCCAGATTCGACCGTACGAAACCGAGAGATTCCCTTACCTCTCGGATTTCAAGCTCTCTGCCTGCTCGAGCAGCGAGCGGCTCGCTTCTTCCGTCAGTTTGAACTGAGCCTCGGCATCGTCACAATGCCGCCGCATCTCCGTCACGGTCTCTTGCAGATCGTCTAGTTTCTAGTCGTCCCCGCGGGACATGAAATGATAACCGAACCGTTGAACCTAAAGACGTACTTGATCGACCTCTCCAAACGCTTTCAAGAAATGCTGGCTACCCTCTGCAAGCTTGTTCTCCAGATCTTTTTGGAGGTTCTTGCGCGCACGCGCGGCTGTCTCGTCGGCGACGTCTGCATTTGCTGACGCACCGTCCTCTCTGGGCGAACCTTTCTCCGAATCGAGGTCGCTCCAGCCGTCGTCGTCGTCGTCGTCATTGTTGGTTCCGTTGCCATTTTGTCGTGATACCTGAGCATGTGAGCCTGAAGGGCCAGCGACGGACGCCGTGCTGTACAAGTGCGAGAGCGTCTGCAGCGCCTCCGTCGTCGCTGGATCCGTGAACGTGGTTCCCAGAATTTTGCGCAGTCGTAGGATTATCGGATTGCGAGAGGCCGTGGGGGTTGATGGGATCGCATTTGGTGTCGAGGGCGACGGCAAAGGTGACGGTGAGGTGACGGCGAGGTACATCGGTAAATGGAGAGAGCTCGGACGCGTTCGACTTGTCTCAATGGGGAATTCTTCATCACGCCCAGTACGAATATCTTATATACCCTTTATATGGTATCCAAGTTGTACAAATTGTATAATGCCTTATAAAGGTGAGCACGTCGGGGAATTGGTGTCGTACTGATGCCTGTTG
>JBBPOK010000120.1:0-65973 GCA_038091415.1 Leccinum variicolor | reverse complement strand
GTGGATAACCACTAGATAGGGACTTTCGAGCACTCTGGAGTCCACTGTGAGTAACCAAGAATGATATTGAGCGAACAACAATGAGCTACTGACCTGGAGTCCACCATGAGTAACCAAGGGAAACAGAACAGAGGACTCCGAGGCTTGTGTTGAGTGGCTGTAAATACTGGTATACAACTGGCAGCCACAATCAGCCACAATGGTAGGAAAGTAATCACAACTCGAAGAAAAGAAGATAGAGGTGTATAGAGCGACCACAAGGGTCTAGAACTTCGAGGAAAGAAGTTTGATAAGGTTATTGACCATGGGGAATCCGATGGTGATGGTTAGAAGTAGCGCAAAGCGCTAGAAAGTCTACAATGAAGTAAAAAGATCCAAAGAGGGCAAAATTACCAACTTGAATAGTAACAGGATCGTCCACCGAACTTCCCATATTGATATTATCTTCTATATCAGATATTCTTGTGCCATTCATGAAGTGCTTCTGGGGTGAGGAACCTTGAGACTCAGAGGGTTCTGACAATCTTGGACCAATCACGAAAAAAGGGACAAAACCCCATTTAAATGGAACTCTTGCACGGCATTGAGATATTCTTGAAGATTGTTGTGATGGACTTTGATTTGCTGGAGCTGGTTCAATGTGTGATACTTTGTACGTAGTGGGTATTGGTCAGGATCTCCAAACTGCTTATACATAGCAGTTGTGATAGAGGAAGTCTTCCCCCTGACGCCTAGGAGCAGACAACCCTTAGTTGTATCGACTATATAAGAAGCGATAGGTGTAAAACAATACCGAGGGTTCCTGACGGAAGCACGATATCAAGCAATTCATGAACTATTTGGTCAGCCAACAGAGAACAAATTTTCCTGGTTTTGTGGAAGACAACTTTAAGAAGGTGAGTCGACATTTGAATATTTGCGAGACCGAGCAAATAGTGGGTTGGCATGTTGATCACCGACAAGTGCAGACACATCCGTTTTATCGGATGATAAAATGATGCCAAGGAGCGTCCTCCATCAGGTATTTTGGTCTAGAGAATAGGTTCAGTACCGGAAATTCTTCAATATTTCTCTTGTATGGAGTCTCTGAGTTCCTGGCATCTAGCTCCATCTCCATCCCATCCATCAAGTCTCTGGGTCCAGACACTGGCTCAACTCCAAGCCGAGATGAAAACAGTTTCTTCAGCTTCTCTGAGCAGCTCACCCATTTGGACTAAGTCGTCCCCCCAGCTGAAGTAGTGAGGTGTCAGCTGATTCAGATGTTGGAGGACTGCATTGTTGGAGGGGAGAACCTTGCTGCAACTGGGAAAGTGTGGCATGGAACTTGAGCTTGATGCAGTGTGTGAATCTTATGGCGACCCAAACATGTCTTCATTGTCTGAATCTCTGACCTGATTCCCTGATTCCCTGATTTCCCCTCCCACCAATCGACTCTGAGTGCACTGGCTGTGCCGAAACCAGCTGTTCTCAATTTTCCTGCCTTTAGATTAGTGATGTATGTTTGCAACTACTTACTAATCACAAAACACCACACAATGCTGCCTGATATTGTGCACGATAGTGGCAACAGTCAATGATAGAGTGGTAGTTTAAAATACCACTGCCACTGTAGTAGAAAACGAATTGTTGTATTCATTCTGATAGTCGAGGGAAGCAGCAACCAAAGTAGCAGCTGAGTTAGACATAGCAGAAATTGGCAGAGAAAGGATGGATGCTCAGCTTTCTCAAGAGACCCTTAAACATGTCAGGTATCTGACAGATATCATGTGACGTGCCTGTGACAATGGAGATAAGAGCTAGTTGCTCAGCTATACTGCTATACATAGATGGAAACCTTTCCTTATTGAGTCAAGCAGAAAGGGCCCTTCGAATGCCGCTCATTTTGCTGACTCAACTTTCACTATCTTTGCCAAATTCCTAAGAAAGTCCAGCTCTGGTCTTTGGATTTTAAAGTATCAAATATCTAATATCTGCAGTGTGGAACTCCCACCTACTGTTCCTTTTGCTTTTATGTTTTACCACCGCCCAGCACTTAGTCAAAGTGTATGGTGAATGGAATACCATCTGAAACATATACTAAGCTTAAATTTTTCTGAACAGAGCAAGATCGAGGCTGGTGGAGCTTGTGTACTAGGTAGGTGTTATCTTTTTGTTGGACAAGACTAATGTCACTAACCAAAGTGGTGGCAAGGTCTTGCATCTCCTTCTTCTGTCACTGGCTAATATTCACTTGGAAGTTTGCACTAAAGTGTCTCACCATCCATTTCTCCCTGTGGCATTTCTCCTCATCGTGGAGCCAACCAGCACATGAAGAGTGTCCCCTACAATTGTTTGTACTACCAATCCCTTGATATTGTTGTGGAGCCACTAAAGATAGGAGCTCGGATTGGTGTAATGTTATTGGATCCAGTCGGTAACAGCAGGTATTGTTTCACAGCTCTTGCTAGCTGTGATTGCATGTATCTGAGGGATTCCAGACCTTGCCAGTCACGCTTGCCTTGAACTTTTGGTGATTGCCTCCTGAACCAAGGCAATCACCCTGAATCACCTTGACTTAATTGATGTTGATCTGAATAATCTAATTGCCTATTTCGAAGCTTGTGCGGAGTACAGCCTGAATGATGTATCTCTGCCCTTTTGGCAAGATTGAGCTCTTTCCAATCTGGCTCATTTTCTTATCCCCAACATGTTACATATGTTCTTCTGCATTAGCTATGACCATGATCTTACATGGTGTATCCATGCCGTCAGCCCTACAGAGATCAATTTTCAATTTTCAATCCTTCATCCCCCTTACGAACCATCGACACTTCCCCACTGGCATCACAAAGTTGAAGTAATTTACTGGGAGGACTCAATGGCATCTCCAGTGCTATTTGGTTGGTGTTATTGCACTCAAAATACTGGCTGCGCTCAAAGAATTCCACGATCACAAACAGAGTGTTATCGACATCAGCGATCAGGATTAGGCTATTTGACTCGAGAAGTATAATATCTCGCCCGATAATGTGTTGATCCATGTGATCTATGGCTCGGATAGTGGGTATATATGTACACTACATTTTGTTTGCTAGTGATGGACCGTAAAACGCACGCGATCACATGTGATCTACATATAAATTAAGTGATCAAATCATGTATAACTCGAAAACAGTCATATCATAACTGATTAATGTAATTATTAGCTCAGATTAAAGGTATAACTCTGTACTACCTCCGATACAGCTACTACTAAGTGCGAAAGTCACATGCCCTGAGTGTGAGACTGGTTTTGGTTGCAACTGATTTAAACCGGTCTTGCAACCGGGTGCAACCATTCTGGACCGGTTGACACTGGTCTTGGTTGCAAACATTTTCAAACCTCTTTCAACCAGTCTTGGTCTGGTTGTCTCAATTTTTGGCAAAAAACCGGACCGGACCGGACTTTAATTTAAACACTACTTGTGTATGGATAGGGTATAGCATTTTTATTATGGATTTCATGGAGTACAGTGACAACAGTGCGGGTATGTTCCTGGATCCCATTTCAGTAAGGTAGCCTTGTTGTCTTGTTAATGGTCGTTGCTACTGTTAGGACACCTTTTGCAAGAGGTGAGAACTTGATAATTGCGGTCACGTCTGAGTTGTCACTAGCTGCCCAGGCCTTGTGTGGGATCATGATAAAGTACATGAGCTTTGGAGCTGTGGTGCAGTGGTGTGCAGTCGCCTCATATTATTTAAGTCTTTTGTTTGATTCCTGTTTGTGCTACTTTTTTGTGTTTATTTTTTCAAAATTTAGCCATGTCCATGTGAGTACGGGCTCCACTATCTCACACACAGATCAGGTTACACTAGTATGTACAACAATATCTGCAATGCATGCATGAGAAACACATGAATTTATTTTCGTCATCACAAATATGGATATATTTGTTGACTGCATGATCAATGGTAGCCCAAATGCTTCCTAAAACAGAACATTGGGTTTCGGCAGGGCAGAACAAAGCTAGTGATCCTGATATTTCCTCTCTTTGCTGGGAACCGGCAAGACTGAACTTGATCTTATTCCTGTCAGAGATATCTCCATTGACATGATATCCTCATCAGCTCACAATAGCGGTCCTATATGTAAGTGAGAAGCATCAAGAGCAAGCCCCAAAAAATACTAGCAATATACTGACAGGTTGCACATGTGGAAATATTGGATTTGTCAGATGCCAAAGATAGTTAAAAAAACTATTGGTGGCTATCTTGCACTCTAGATTCATGAGTCTGAGGTTGTCGAGTACAGTGAAAGTAAATGCGGTCCTCGGCGAATGCTGAGTGGCTGGATATTATAGCCCCATTTTCAGGAGTTGTTGGTGAATCGAATCATGGCCTGGACAATTACAAGGCCTAAAAATCAGATTGCCTTCTGAATCCAATCTTTGCTTGGTATTAGAACTGTTGTCGTATGCTAAGGAGGCGAGTGTGTCGTTAAAAATCAGCAGATCTTCTATCAAGAATGCCAGAGTTATCCTGACTCTCTTCATCTTCAATATCAACATCTTCCCAATCACCCTCAGCAGTCCTCAGGGTGTTATTGCAGGGGAGTCCTCCGTGACCTAGATGTAGGATGACACCCAATGCCGACAGTGTGGAAGGGGCGAAGTACTCACCACACTACATCTTGACCCTATACAAAGGACAGCAAGCATGGGGGGGTGACCTTCATGTTGAGTTAATATATCAAGGTAGTCATCGGCGAAGGGTAGTCAATCTCTCATAAATTGTGTCTGTTCCTGTTGTGCATTCATGTTAATATCAACTTGAGTGAAATTAAAGTACATGCCTGTTTATCCTTGCATGTATGTGGAGGGACCACCATGTTCCCACTATCATCATTGTGGATGTCATTGTTGTCTTCCCCTGAAATCGGGACTAAATCACTGTGCTACTCTTATCAGACTTGAATAGTCAAGATATACCCTCGCTGTCTCAACCTCATTTGCTATGCTCAACTCATCAATGAGAGCCGAACTGGATGCATCACGCACACCTTCACAAGACTTGCTCGATCGGCTTTCATCTTGTGTGTTGTCATAGATTTGAAGCAAACAAGTCCATTGCCAATGGCACTGCAGCGATGATGTTGAGGTCATCTATCATAAGGTCTGCCCAGGAATATTGTGCCGTAGGCTGGTATTGATTGGACAACCGCCAGCACTGACCAAGACAGTACAGGGTCTTGTTGGCGAGATGGAAGTGATCGTGGCTCCTCCCGATATCTCTCTTGTCACCCTCATCACTGTAATCCTCGGTCCTCGTCTCGTCATTGAGCCCGTGTCTATCACGACATGTCTTTTTCTCATCGCGGCATTCCCCAGCATATTGTGTGGCGAATAGAGTCAGCATTGGAAGAATAAATTTATTTATACAGAGTCACCTTTGTCTCTTCGCCACGTCGGCTAAGTCGACACATATCGTGCCCCTCCCCTTTGTTGTCACATCTTCGACTTCATCCTTGTTCTTGCAGTCGTCATGAATCGTTGTCGCATCGTTGTTCTTAGGCTAGAGCAGAACCCCCAGGGGTCAGGGTGAGGGTACAATAAGGGTTGGGGTAGGGGTACAGCTCTCAAAACCCTTGTACCCTTCAAGAGTACCAGGGGTACTCAGGAGCTATTAAAATTCCCACTCTGGTCACCTCATGTCAGACTTGTCATCACTATAATTGTCTAATAACCATATTTAAACACATAAGTATATTTCAGTTGAGGGGTATACCCAACGGTACCCCCTGAGTGTACCTCTGACCCTTCTGAAGGGTACATACCCTCGAGGGGTAGGGGTAGGGGTATGAGCCTTGGTATCCAGGGGTTACCCCTGCTCTTGCCTAGTTGTCCTGATGGCGTGTACAACGATAGCGGTGGCAAGGCGGATGCGGCATGACAAACAACCCAACAGAGGGACAATGACACAACAGGGTCGTGCTGGAAGATAACCACCATTTTGCTATCATTGGCATGTAGGAGTGACAACACAATGCGCACTGCTGCACATCTCAGTAACGGGTTGATTGTTGGTGTCGGCGTCTTTGTTGTTGTTGTGTTGGCATTGTGTTAGCATGGATGGGTTTGGCATATGGAGAACGTGAGGAGAGAGGAGTAGAAATAAAGTCGTTGTCGGCATTGTGTCAGTGTGGACAGGTTTTGGTTTAGGTTGGGTGAGGGGAAATAGTGTTACCATTTGAGAATGTTGAAGGTGACGCCACGAGGTGGAGGATGCGTGGCAGTGAAATTGTTGACAATGAGAGTCTCAGCTGGGTTGAGGTTGAGGGAGTGCCATTGACAGATTGAAATCAGCATTTCCAACTCATTTTCCAAACTTTGAAAAAGGAGTTGGAAATACCATTACCTCTGCACAAGGTGAGGATGAGTGAAAGATGGCAAGTGCATGGCAAGAGCGATTCAGCAATATGCCAAGCTACAGTGGTCAGCCAATCAGTCAACTATAGGGTACAGTTATAATTAGTGTTTGAAAGTCCACTAAAAGCAAAAAAAGACTGCAACTGGACCAGACCAAAGAAAACCAAAATTGGTTGCCAGTTTCATCTGGTCTTTTTTTGGTTGCAGATGGACATATCTCCTCTGGATCTACATGGAACAATGTCAATATTAGCTTATATGAAAGCCAAGCATCACTACTACATTCGGTAGTCACCACTTAGATTGCCAATCACACAGTAGTGAGATACAGCCTGGTTCAATGGCTTATTGACATTGCAAACTGTATTTTATTACATATCCCAACACTAGAACTCTCCTAGCCCTTAAAACTAATTGGAACACATTTGAATATACTCTACTTACACCCTAATACCCTCAGAATCCTTCACTTCACACCTGAAAAATACCATAACATGGTTCATAATAGTTCGTAATATACAAGAAGCTGCGGCAGTTGACAAGGAGTTGGAATTACTTGACAGATTCTTTAGAAAGGCTGTTCAGGTGATCGAAATTTGAACTTCATGTTGTCATTTGTGATTGTGTAGTAGTGTAGCATACATTTTTAAGTAGTTGACTCTATGTGACTATGAATGTGACCACAAACATGACTATGAACATGACTACGAACATGACTATGAACGTGACTACGAATGAATTGGAGTATTATGAATAGTAGTGGTACACCAACTTTGAACAGACAGTGGGAAAATTACATAATTATTACAAACCATTTGGAGTATTGTTACAAGTTATATCGAGGGCTAGAAGTATTTGGGTCACCAACTAGAGTGAAAATAGCCTGGGGTCAGTTTGCAACAGTATCTCACTACTATGTGATTGGCGATCTAAGTGGTGACTACCGAATGTAGTAGTGATGCTTGGCTTTCATATGAGCTAATATTGACATTGTTCCATGTAGATCCAGAGGAGATATGTCCATTTTCAAATTACATGTCAAGTGAAGATACATTAATTTAACAGTATCTTACTACTATGTGATTGGTGATCTAAGCAGCGACTACCAAATGTAGTAGTGATGCTTGGCTTTCATATGAGCTAATATTGACATAATTGTATGTAGATCCAGAGGAGATATGTGCATTTTCAAGTTACATGTCAAGTAGCTGTACAAATCTCATTATGACTTAAAACATTTGGCCTTTTGACTAAAATTCAATTGGTCTTTCAATGGTCACAACTGGTTGCATGCTTGAAGACCGGTTGCAACCAGTTGCCAACCATTGTACCTGTGAATTAGACCAGTTTTCAATGGTCCGGTTTGGTCTAACTGAACTTTGTGCAATCTGGCAACCAGTTTGAGTCCAGTGTTTTCTAAATAAGGAAAAAAACCGGACCAGACCGGACTTTTAAACACTAGTTATAATTAGCTACTGGGCCTATCGGCAACATGCCGCACTATAGTGGTCGGCCAATCAGTATAGCTATAACTAGTTAGTGGGCCAATCGGCAACATGCCGAGCTACAGTGGTCGGCCAATTGGTACAGCTATAACTAGTTAGTATGCTGATTGGCAACATGCCGAGCTACAGCTAATGGGCCAATGGGTAGCCGAATTGTAGTTGTTGGCTGATCAGTCAATTGCAGAATACCGCCATAGTAACAAGCTAATGGGCGGATTGGCAATATGCTGAGTTCTGGTTGTATCGGTCATTCAGTTGTTCGCCGAGATTTTTATTCCATCGGCCGACATCGGCTGGCCAGTCAGTTGCAGCAAATTGGCACATGGGCTAGCTGGTCATTTGCCAAAAAATGTACTGCATTATGTGAAAATCCTCTTTGAACTCTTTTTGCCTTCTGGCCCTCCTACCGGTTCCAAAATTTGTTCATCGGAACAAACACATGCATGGGGTACTAGATGACCACTTAAAACATGAGTGCTTGGATATCATTTTGCGGCCACTAAAGATAGCTGCTCAGTTAGACATCATGATGTCTGATCCAGTAGGAAATCTCTGCCATTGTTTGACTCTCATTGTGGCCTATATTGTCGACACTCCTGAAGCATGCATGCTGGCTTGCATACGTGACAAAACCTCTCCACTCACAACTGCTACGTATCAGGAGTTTGGTAATGAGATACAATCGCCATCAAGGACTGGCCGCCTTACCCTTGCACAACTGGCAAAGCTGAATGTTGATGTTGACTCTCTCTCACTCAAGAAGTACTTCAATGCATGTGAGAATGACCGGCTGAACGGAGTTGCTGAGCTGTTTTGGAGGGACTAGCTGCTCGCTTGTCTTTCAGTGTTCTTGACTCCAGAGATGCTATACCACTGGCACAAGGAATTTGGTGATCACAACCTCCATTGGGCTATCTACGTGATCACTTTGACCAAAATTGATTTTTGTATGTCTGTTCTCCAATCTATCACTGTGTACTGTCACTTTAAAGAAGGTGTTTCAAGAATCAAATAGATTACAGGCTCAGAGCATTGTAATATTCAACAATATTTCATCGCAATCATAGCTGGTGTGGCTCTACAGTGTTTTGTGGTCGCACTGAGCGCTCTTATGGACTTTTGTTACCTAGGACAAGCCCCATATTTAGATGATTCCCACATTGCCTTGATGGATGCCATGTTTTCTGAATTTCATGTGAACAAGAATGCCATCATGGCCACAGAAGCATGGCATGGAAAGAAGAACCCAATATTGCACTGGCAGATTCCAAAACTGGAATTGATACAAAGTGTAACCTCCAATATTTGGATGAATGGTGCACCTATTCAATGGAGTGCAGATATAACAGAACACACTCACATTGTTGTTATCAAGGACCCTACAAAAAATATGAACAACAACAACTATGAAGCCCAGATTTGTTGCCATCTTGATCCTACCAAGAAGTGCCGCCACTTCAACATCGCGATCTCTCTGTGTTCAATGATGGAAGAGAATCTTTACTATGATTACCATGGCAGTGATGAATCCATAGGTATCAATGTAGAAGGGTCCAGAATCAAACACATCCTCCTCGAACCTTTGTTACCAGTGATACAGCATCCCACCGCAATCATGAACTGTCAGTCAATCACATGTCTGTGGATGAGGCAACAGAAAGGTTCTGCATCCCAGACTTACATCATGCACTTGCTGAGTACCTCCACCGTGCGCATGCCAACCCAAATGCCTATCACTTGATTGGAGGGCAGTGCAAAACACACGATAGAACATTGCTGCCATTCAATCTAGTGCAGGTGTGGTATAAGCTACATCTTCAAAACCATTCCAAAGACAATTCTATGAGGCACAGCATATCTTTTTTTTGAATAAGTACTTTACTAAGGACTTATACTACACTCTCTCGAACTTGTAGCAGAACGTAACATCACATTTTGTGTCCTTTGTTTGTTCTCACCCCGACTCGGTCGCCTTGTGGTTGCGATGACCAATTCAACCGAGGAGCGGTATTGCAAGCTAAGCTTTACCATTACGGCAGATGCTGGAGCTAGCCCCCGAGGTTATGGATGACCTTATAGCCTGCAACCTCCTGAATTGCATTATTGATGAGAGTGACATCACACACTCTAGCTATCTCTTCTGAAGACTCATACCAGCATGGGCCACAAGCAATCAAGCTGAACTGCACAAATTCTTTTACATTTATCCTCATGGCCACATCCCTGATCTGTGGCTTCCTATTCACCACTAGGGTTCCGCATGGGTAACCCATGGGTCTCGAGCGACATACCCATACCCACACCTGTTGACAAACCCGCATCCTTTCCACAGGTATGGGTTTACTTGTGGGTCATCACAATTCTACCCACACCGATACCCATAAGGGGTATACCCACGGGTCACGAAATACATAGGTGACTGTCCAAAAAAATGTAACAAATGGTATGAAAATTGGTACTATTACTTGGACACCGTGCCAATACTGTCCCACCCATCCGCCAGCTCACCTTCATCACCCACAACATCTGGCAATTTGGATGTCACCTTGCTAATGTCATCTGACTTGATGAAACCGAGCTGACTCCACTTTCCTACACATAACAGTGCACGCATAGATTCTGCTGATAAACGAGAGCGGACCTAGGTTAGGACTAGACGGCCGCAGCTAAATAAATGTTTGATGTCAACAAATGTAGCTATGCAAGCCTATCAGTGTAGTATCAAGATGAGTTAAATAAAAATATACATACCAGGTATTGAAAGGTAATCTAAAGCCATTCGGGAGAGGCGGGGATACAGTGCACGGTGACTGTACCACCACAGCATAGGGTCTGCTACATACTCAACATTGGTGGTTAGATACTGGTCCAACTCGCACTCGAAGTCCCTGGGCTTGGGAGGTGCAAGCGCTGGCATGTTGTCGAACATGTTCTGTGAGCACGTACATATGTGAATAGCAATTCTTTCGATTTGAATACTCGAGCCGTACCTTGGACATGCTAACCTCTTTTGCCGAATCCACTCATTCCGCATCTGTGTTGGCACTGTCGTTTATTGCTGAGGCTGCATATTTGCCCTCAAACTCTTCTCGCACCAAGTTCTCGGCCGTGTGAACCCATTCCTCCTCCCACCCTGCGGATTTGAAGTATTGGAGTTTATGATGAGGGTGTAACACTGATATAGTAGGTTGGTTTGGTAGAATATAGAGTAGTTGACCATTTGAGACATACCCATTGCAATCCGGTAGATGTCTGAGCTGTCGGTTAGCTCATAATACTGGTTTAATGTTTTTTTCCTGAGGCTGATGGTGGCGCGAATCGAAAGTGTGAGTGTCCGATCACTGGCTTTGCTGATGAGCGTTTCGTCAACCATGTCCATGGCTGGTATGACCGTCGGTAGGTTGGGCATTGAGCGCGAGAAAAACAAGGTGGCATCCTTGAGAACCTAAAGCAAGTATTAGCTCAGCAACGCTGCGCCGCGGTTCAATGCGGCTGAGTCACGCTCCCACCTTCAAAACATCTCGCAGCTCCTCAAGACGGTCCCATTCATGGCCGCCAAGCTCCATTTTCCTCAAATCTCAATGCTGAGTGATTATATCAATGGCCTCCCGGTGTGTTAATGCAAAGTCTAACATGTCAAACGTTGAATTCCAGCGAGTTGCCACGTCGCGCGGCAAGTAAGTGATAGTCACTTTCAAGTCTTGCATGATCTGACGCCAGGCTGGGAGTAGGACGGTCGTGGAGTGGATCAGTTTGAAGGCTAGCTTGCGGATCTAGAAAGAACGGTCAGCATTCGAACATTCAGGTATGCCACTCTCTCTCTGAATTACCTTCGAAAGCGCTAGTTTCAGCGGCGCTAAATCCTCTTGCAGCCTCGCTCGTTCCTCCCGCGTCAAGAGTTCAATCTCATCCATCCAGCCCCCCTCGTTGTCCCTCTCCCCCTCCACATCAGCGTGTTCCGCTTCCACTTCACGGGTAAGCTCAGCAATCTCCGCCCATTCGTCACTCACGAACTCGCCGCTTTCAAGCGTGGCATCAACATCTTTTTTTTTTATGTTGAAGATCCAGATGATCGACTTTGCAACCAGGTTAACCATGTGGAGGAAACAGCGTGCCCGGCTCGATTGCCCTCCAAATGCTGGGTTCAAACTTTGGAGCTTGTACACCATTACGTCGTTATTACTCGTGTTATCGCACGTCACACACAATGTCTGCATCAGTCAAGTCGGTCAGGTCGAGGTATGAGATTCTGTGTAACACTGACCTTATCAGCTAACCCAAATTCATCTAGAACCTTCGCAAATGCCTGCGCGACTCAGCGCGAGTTCCAGTCCAGTGTGTGACTGACCGTGCATCAGCTGCGCATCAAGTCGCAGACATTGCCAGGTAAGTAAACGTACCTTTGCAACCTCCACAATGTCTAAGGGCAAAGACATTGCATTGCCCTTTTTCTCCAGGTGTACAGCAAATGCTACATATGCACGGTGGTTCGGGGATGTCCAACTTGAAGTGTCCATCGTAAAGTGCATCCGGCCATCATATTCCTGTAAGTCCACGTCCGTTTTCATTTCATCGCATCGCATCGTTGACGTGACTCACGCTCAACATTTTAGCAATTCGTTTATGGGTCCGCACAAAGACCTCCTTGACATGATCCCGTGAGACCATGTCAGCAGACGGTACGTAATGCTCCGGTCTGCCAGTCTTCATCAAAGCTAAAAAGCCCCAGTCGGCCACAATATTAAATGGGCGCAAGCTCTCTGCGACCCATTTCACGATCTCGGTTCTGCCGTTACAGTGTCAACGCGGACGTGCCAACACTGGCATGATGAAATCTCACCTTGTTTCAGCCTTGGTATGGGCCCGGTGACTGTAAGTGACTTTTCCTTTACCCTTACGTTTGAATACCGCCGTGATTGACCCGTTCCGCTGAATGCTTTTCACAATTTTAGTATGGACTTCCCCAACATCTTTGGCTTCATTGGCGGCATCAAGAGCCTTGTCTCCCCAACAGGTCTTGACATGTTTCCACATGTTACCAGTGGACTTTGCATCCTTCGTATCCAAGTACCTCTGTATGGAGGCTCGGCATCCACATGCAGCGCATTTGAACTCATGGACACGTCGACCCTGAATCTCACGGACAACAGGTGTCGGCTTGAAGAATGCATATATGTGTGAGGACCAATCTTTTTGTAGTCGTTCTGCCGGCTGGAAAATAAATCAATTTGTTTAAAGGTTAGTAGTGAAACTGTAGACATACTTAGCTCCGCTTCTGCAGTCTCCAGGCCGTCGAGCTCCATGACACTCGGTGAACGGTCACAGTGACTCTCTGTGGATATTACCACCTCGTCATCATCTGGATTGGATGGGGGGGCTCGGAATGCCTGTTCTGTGGCTGGTGGATGGGCTGCCTTTTGTGTTTTACGGGATACCGGTGTGTCGCTGTCGCTGCTGGCCGGTGTGCTAGTCACGTGCTTTCGTTTTTTAGACCTCGATGAGGTAACATCGGCTGCTGCCCAAGTTGCCTTTTCAGTTGGTTTCACTGCACGTTTTGTGGGCTAGGTGGACATTTGGAACTGTCGCAGGTTGGGAAGATGCGCAGAGTTTTTAGGACCGGTTTCGGTCCGGTTGCCTCATTTTTGGCCAAAAAACCGGACTGAACCGGACTTTTAAACACTACTTATCTCCGCTGATTATGTACCGTTCTTTTCTTGTTATCGCTCGTTTCTTAGATCTATACTTTCTTGATTCGGACTATGTCTCGATAGTTACTAAGCGCCTCGGCTAATGCTGGGCTCTCTTATATCCGCCTTCGGGCCATTGAAAATAGATCATCTTTCGTCTCCGTCGTTGTTGTGACCGTCGCCAACAACTTAGTCCGCTCCATCTCGTTCTGTCTTGTCCTCGATTGGTCGTCGTGACGTTGCCGACACCAAAACTTGTCTCGTACTCGTAGCTCTCATCTCGTCTTGCCCTCGTTCCCCTCACTCTCGTCGCTCTCCATGGCTCTCTCGTCCCGTTCCTATCCATCCCGACTTGGTCCGACCATTGGTCCACCCTTTTTCACTCTGCTCCGTACCGGACCAACACCGGTACATTTGTTTCTGGTCATCACTGATGCCGGACAGTGTCTCCCTCCTCCTGCATACTCTCCAAGAGCCCCTTGGACGAACCCCCATCGCATACCATGTTATCACCGACGACATCTACACACCGTGCCCTCTCTGGCTCTTTTTCTCCCCATTGACTTCCAGGCTGCACTTTCACTCTCCCCTGCCTACATAGAAGCGATGACGGTGTGACAGCCTACCATCCCAATAAGAAGACAGGGACAGGGAAAACAGGGATGATGTGGATGAAAATGATGAAAGGATGATGACAGCAGACAGCAACACCACTCTAGCAGCCATCATCCTCATCTCCAACCCCCCAATTCTGCCCCATCCCCTTTCTGCCCTGTCCTCTTTCCCAGGAGTGATGGTGATGACAACTCAACTCAACAACAACTGTCATTCCTACCACTGACAACCTCTGGTGGTTGCAAGATGCCATTGTGACTCCTGATTTTTGGAGCAGAATACTATACTTTAAAGTGCATCATGTGCTGAACAGTATTGACTTATTCACCTTCAGGCCAAAGGTTGTGATAAAGTCGATGGTGTAGGTGCCAGTGTCAATGACTTGGAGAGTCACTCAGTCACTGATGGTGGTTAGACTGGTGATGCAAAGATCAACCAGATAAGCCTTTGAATGACCAGAATAAAAAAAATATCTGCAATGTTGTCATACAATGGACTTATAAAAAAAAGTCCTGTCTATATGGCACTGTCTTCACTTCATTGAAGAGAGACTCATTGTGTTGTTCAGAACTAGTTCCTGCATATTACATAGGTTGGAACCTCATTAGGCCTGATGTTCTACCATAAATGCCTCAAAAAATCTGGAAAAATCACCAGTTGCAACTGGTTGAAACCAGTCCAGACGATGACTTCCAAAAACCAGGCAACTGCAACTGGTCTGAAGTCACAATGGTGGCAATTCACAACTGCAGTCCAGTTGCCAGTACTACAACAAGATATAGATATGTTGCTGCCTTTATTCCTTGTACCTGAGGCATCTGTAGACAATTCAGAGAGCATTTCTATGCATTTTGTATCCCCCCACCCACACAAGAAAATAAATAAAATAAAATTGAGGTCAGTGCACTGCATCATCACAATGGAGTGTGTGTTGGCAAAGAAAGACATGTCCAAGCCACAATAATATTCACCAAACAAGCCTATTACAAAGTATGTACAGACAGGTGGAAATCAGTCTTGGTACAAGTTGAAGTCATTAGTAAAGTCATAACAAAGTAGGTATTGTCCTGGCCCTATGATGTAGCAGAAGTGGAAAATGGAAAATGGAAAATGGAAAATGATCCAAAAAAATGCAACCAAATGTACTGAAGGAATAGGTCATCAAAGTACATAGTCCTTGAGCAATATACTATCCATCTATAGGAGAGAAAGCATGTCATAGAACTTGCACGGTTTGGCAGGGAACATTGAGGCAAAAGTTGAAGAACAAGTCAAAGTAGCTTTGAAGTTATATTTGGCCCATAAGTGCATACCAACTTAACATCTTGCACATAGCCTTAAATGGTTTGCAACTATAATAACATCAGCTGTCTCTCATAGGCAATGCCTCCTACCGAGTTGACCATTCCATCTACGTTGTATACTGGCACAACGAGTTCTAGGGGTTTCAGGGGTATGTGTTGGGCCTTAGCCCACTCTGTATCAATAAAAATCACATTTGCACCACTATCCAATAAGGCATTGACTGCAATGTTTTTAGTTTTCATGATTATGTTGATTTTTAGGATGAGTTCGTGGAGTGGGCACAGAGTGCTGACTTTTCACTCAGTTGGATCTGAGTTGTGGAACTATTTTTTGTTTCTTTAAAAGCCGAATTAATCCTCCCTTCCCAGGGAGCATGCTCTTTCAAGATCATGGCTTTGGTTACATCTGGTAGGCTACCACATCGAGATGTTGGAGAATCAAGAGAAACATCACTATCTAGTATAGAAAAAGAGTTTGAAAAGGAGGAAGAAATTGAAGTTGTACTAGCACTATCTAGGCATCGAGTATATAAAGAGAAACTATTTTTATTTTTATCTAGAGGGGGAGAGGCTTTACCCAATAAGGTCTCCCTTACTCTTTTCCCTGAGTCACTTCAAGATCACGAAAATAGGCCCTAGTGGCCTCTAAGTCCATTCCTTGGATGGCTGTATCCCAATTGGGTTTAGGGTTTGTTGGAGCAGTTGTCTCTGCTGTCATGACCTTCCTTGTTTTATACTTTGGACATTCCTTTCTATGTCCACTGCAAGAGAATCCACAATCCTTGCACCAAGTGGAGGCCCTTTTACACACTTTTGCTCTGTGTCCATCGTCGCCACAATTGTAACATCCTATCAATGTTTTTCAAATGTTAGTAGTGGTGGTGGTGACATCAACATCCATGGCATTGGAATTGTGTCAAGGAAAAGAGGAACAACTTTCGAATGCTTTGGTGGCATTGGTGTATTTTTGGATCAAAGCAATGTAATCTTAAGATTCCTGTGGGTCATTCTCCTTGTAAGAACATGTGTCGGATGATGTCTTGTCGAGTGTTCCTTTCAAGCAAGGCGATTCCCATCATTGAATCACATCCAGCTTGGTCATACAGAGCTAACCAATTTGTCATGAAGACTTGGGTTCGTTCTTTTGGACCTTGCTTCTTGTCCATGAGTTTTCAGATGGCTATTATGTCCTTTTCATTGCCAATCTGGAAACGACTATTCACTGAGGAGTTCCTCAAGTTGCTGGGGTTTTGGCCACTAATCCGCGGTGTGGTATCGTCTTTTCTTGAGCTTGTTCCTTGCCCAAGCACCTGCACCATTTTTGTCCTTGTCTCCCATATCTCCTATTCAGGAAAAGATCATCAAGCCTTTTTTTTGTGGGTTGGTGAACATTTCTGGATCATTGTCAATCCAGGTCATTGCTTTGGTCCACCATTCGTCAAAGTGAGTATAGGTCCCGTCAAAGTGTCTTGGATCTGGGACAACCTCTGCTTGTTTCTTCGAGCCAGTGGCAGATGGAATCTGGATACTGGCCATCAGGGCTGCAACCTTGAGAGAAAGGCCTGCGTAGTTCTGGGAAATGTCTTGGTCAAGACAATTGTGGGCTTCCAAGTCTTTGGCGTGGTCTTTGGCTTTCTGGAGTTCTATTTCCAGAGCTCTCTGCTTGTCCAACATTTTGTCGATGGTTTTGTAGAGCAATTTGGGACAAGCATTGGTTACCTCGCTTGGGGAGGGGTCGCTTGGGGCGTGCATGTGTTTGGGCCTCGATGAATTCGATGGACCGACATGTATTGAGTACCCTGGGTCAGACATAATTGAGAACACAGAATTCTACTTCAAAGGTGTAGAGGTTGTGGGGGTCGATTAGGGTACGCAAGTTGTGTCTTTCAAGTGCAGTTCGGAAGAATTCGAATTGTAACCAACAAGGCCACTTGCCAATAAATTCTAGTTCAAAACTACCAGCAGGGGTGTTGTTGGTATCTTCATCTTCTGGTTCTAGAAGGGGGAGATGAGGCACTAGAAGGATTTCTTGCACAGCGAGATAGGCATTGTCCCAGGAAGCTATGATGGGTGATTTCAAGCGTCGATAAACACTTGCTTCTGTAGGTAATTTATGAGAACTTGATTGTAGGACTCGTGGAGGGCGGCAAGTTCTTCTACTGAAGGTTCGTTGGCGGTGTGGTAGGGGGTGTTTTCCCAACCGTTATTACTCCACTGAGTGTTGTCCTTGGTTTCTTTGGGGGTTTCTCATTGGTAATCAGGACTGAGAAAACTGAGACGAAATTCTCTTCCTGCTAGAACTAGTTCAAGGTGGAATCCTTCTTCTTGATTGGATAGGTGGTAGAAGAGGAAAGCGAGTACGGAGAAGCAGTAGGTATACAAGAAACTGCTGGCAAGGACGATGAGGGTAATGCTTATGTAACGTGGAGGATCTCACAGAGAGTCACTTCACTTGAATCTGAAAGAAAAATCATCTTCAGCAGGTCGTCTCATGAGGACGACTTTCTGGTGGGGGATAGTACATGTAGGTGCTAACTGTTGCTCCACAATTGGGATAAGTAGTTATTACTTGCAGATCAATGTAGGTTATATCATGCGCAACCTCAATAACAATTACGCTCATTCGAAAGCATGTGCTGACCCACTATGCACAGGGTAGGGGAATATACAATTACTCACGACGAAGCGTGTCCTCTCGAATGAGGTCTAAGTCGTAGCCTTCGCAAAGCAAATGAGTTTGTGGGGTGTACAGTCCCGCAATACAATTTGCAAGGTGTTCATAATCACCTGAGGGTCACCTGCTCAAAAGTTCTTGTTTATCCTCTGATATGAGGGGTCTCCCTTAAGTCTGGGATCCAACTATAACACAGCGATGTAGAGAAAAAGTTGTTGTCACAATGTACTGGTGATGAGTGAGGTAATAGGTCACGTGATGTTGACTAAGCAGGTCATGTGACTGATTACATAAGAAAATGAAGATAGAAAATAGAAAATAGAGGTTTGTAACAGAAGTGAGGTGGGAGGGTAAAGGTGACAATGACACTTGTCATGTTGACATGATGTTGAGAAGGTGAGGACAACAACAATGTTCATGTGGTGTTGCATCATCATTGTGTTGTCCTGGGTTATGCGCGAGTGGAGGGAAGAGTGGGTGGGAAGGTAGGTGCTACATCGTCAATTTTTGTGCAAAGCAATAAATGGTATGTAAATAAGGCAATAAAACCACACCGGACCAGACTTTTAAACACTAGGTGTCATTAGCTTTTACCCATTGTGCAACTAACCACATTCTAACTGCAATGCAACTCACCTTAATTTGGTTGGGGTCAGATACAATTGTCAGGGAGTAGTGATATGCAGCTGAATCCTCAGGACAAACAGGCAGAGAAGCAGTGTGGAAGTTTCTCATTGATGACACAAAACTTGAGTGGTAAATTTATTTATCTGTTGGTGATGTGTTCCCAAGTCCCAAATGTGTCAAGGATGGTACAGTTGGCAACATCCTCCAATAGATGTTCTGACAGTTCAAGTGTTACATTTTTTTTTCATTTTCTTAGTACACATGTGCACTAAATTCAGTCACGTGACCTGCTTAGTCAACATCACGTGACCTCTTTCGACCTTACAACCTTCTCTTCACTTTCCATGTCATGTGACTCACTTAGTCATTATTACGTGACCTGTACTTTTATCTTCATAACACTCATTGACACGTTACTATATTAGTTAGCATAGCTTATCCAGACCTGCCCTAAGCTGGTCTGTGCACACTTGTCAGTAGTATAAATACTTGAATGCAACAACTGAACAAGCTAGTCTTGTTCTGGTTGAATTCCCTCCATCCTATACAGTCCCCTCTCTATAGTTAAGTTCGAGTCGAGGTGCCATAGTCCGTCAGGATTTAGGTTGTCTTCATAAGAACAAGACTACTTTTACTATCTCACCTCACCCGACACTGGTACACATGTCACTACTTTTTCCAAACTGCTTTGTCATTGTCGGATTCCAGACATAAGGAAGAACCTTCCTGTTGGAAGTAAATTGAGAACCCTTGACCACTGGGTTACCATCCACGGATTACGAACCGTGACCTAAATTGTATTGCGGGACTGTACATCCCACAAAGAAGTTTGCTTTGCTAGTGCTTTGACCTCATTTGAGAGGACACGGCTAGTTGCTTCTAATAGTATCAATCCCTACCCTGTGCATAGTGGATCAGCACATGCTTTCGAACAATCGTAATTGTTACCGAGGTTGCACGTGATATAACCTAAATGATCCACGGGTATTACCTACCCATCTGCTCGACGGGCAACATATATTGCCTGTGTGCACTTCCCGGTTCCCCCATTCACCCCTAGGCTATCCTCGTGAGGTAGCAACTCATCAACAGTTCTTTTACAGATCCGAGTGAAGTGACTCTTTGTGAGATCCTCCTCGTTATATGAGCATTAACCTCATAATCCTCATCAGCTCCTTTGTCTTCTTGTATTGTTTCACCATCCTCGCCTATCTCTTCTACCACTTGTCCAATCAAGAAGAAGGATATCATCTCAAATTAACCATAGTTAGTGTTTAAAAGTCCGGTCCGGTCCGGTTTTATTGCCTTATTTGGAATAACTGAAACTGGACCGGTTTTTTTAAAACCCAGATATCAGTTTATTTAAACTGAAACTGCAAAAAAACTGATTTTCGGACCAGTTCGGTCTTTTTCTCAGTTTCGGACCGGTCTCCAAATGACCGGTCATTTCCTAAATTATCGACTCTTGGCTTTCTCCCCATATTTTTTTAATGTTATTTGGTCCAGCCCTCATTGAGATATGCCCAGTTTAAAATTGCATGTCATTATGGAACAAATGTCAATGTTGGACTCAATAACAGTGGTTGACATGGTAATATATGACCTTCCCATGTTATATTATATGGTCAAAGGTATCTATTAATGGCCTGTGTATGGTCACTAACAATTTGGTGTTCATATTCAAGATATAACTTCAACATTTATGTAAAAATCATTGATGATGGCCAAAAATTACCACAAAATTACCAAAAATAGTAGATATATATGGGGAAAATAGGGTAGAGATAGGGGGTGGCTATGCACCAAAAAAACCGGTTGCCAACCAGTTACAACTGGTTTATTATTTTTGCGAAAATAAAAAACTGAAACTGAAACTGGCAAAGACCAGTTGCCAAAAGTTGCCAAAATCAGTTGCCAACAGTCCTAGTCCAGTTGCAGTTTCAGTTTTTTTGCAGTTCTAGGACTGGACTTTTAAACACTAACCATAGTAGAAAAAGAGTTCGAACTAAGTTTCCTCAGCCCCGACTACCAGCGACCCACCAAACCCAACCCATACAACATAAAAAATCAGTGGTCAGATGCCGGCTGGAAAACCAAATACGAAACCACCCCCGAAGCAATCCAGCTTCCCAACAACAAAGAACTTGCCGCCCTACACAAAGCACAAGACCAGGTCTTCGTCACACACTTGGAAGAACAAGGAATCCTCAACTTGTTGGCCAATTTAGTACACATGTGTACTAAAAATAGCATTGCCCACCATTCCTGTCACTTTCCATAACTGTTCCCTCGTGGTGCGAGAAACCTTCCCCGTCCCTCAATTACCTGAAGAAGAATTAGAGGATTCTCAGCCATTTTCTTAAAATTTTCTTGATGAGAGTAAGGGAGATCGTATTGGATACGACCCCTCCCCCTCATAAAAAACATAAAAATAGTTTTACTTCGGACTACCGTACTCGACACCTAGATAGTGCTAGTACAAATTCTGTTTCTCCTTCTCCATCTCGCTCTCCATTTTTGTCTTCTTTTAATTGTTTCAATATATTAGATAGTGATGTTTCTCTCGATTCACCGTCATCTCGCAGGAGTATTCTATCAGATGACACAACCAAAGCCACGATCTCAAAAGAGCATGCTCCCCGGAAAGGGTGGCTTAATTTGGCTTATAAAGAAAATAAAAATAGTTTCACCCCTCAGATCCCGACTGAGTGGAAAGTCCCCACAATGTGCCCACTTAGGAAATCTATCCTAAAAATAGACATAATTACGAAAACCAAAAATATTGAAGTAGCTGTTACGCGAAGCGTTTTATTGTATCGTCGAGGATCTCACTAAGAGTCACGTCGAGACGAATACAAGGGAAGAGTCTCTCTACCTTAAGTGATCACACTAAGGACTCGAGGTAGTTTAGAATACTAACGCTGATATTGCGTAGATCTAACTAGAGAACAACACCATCGTGCTACAGGTATTTAAGCAAGGAGTGCAGGGCACGGACCAAGCGGTGTAGGTAGCACTGAAAGGAAGGAAGACATAACAGGAAAGAGGAGATAACGAGATAAGGGAGGATAACAAGATAGAGAGATAACAAAGATACGAGATAACAAGATAGAGAGATAGAAGGGATGGAGCGACAAGAGTAAACTACTCATCATAGTGGGGATGAGAAAGAAGGATAGAAGAGTCCGATCGAAGCGACATAGAGAAGGGGAAAGGAATGAAACGAAACGACGAACGACGTAGTCGAAAACCTACTGGAACCACTGTAACAGTAGCCGCGCTTTTAGATAGCAGAGTAAATAGAGTCTTCATAGATACTGAATGGGCCAAGTCCCAATGCATGCCCTTAAAACCCCTCAAACTCGGTGTACCAGTTTACAGTTTACAACATAGATGGCACAGTAAACTCAGCAGGAGGCATTGCCTACACCGCAAATCTGATCATAGATTTTTAAGGACATCGCAAAAGAATTACAGCCAATGTGACCAACCTAGGACCTAACCAAATGATCCTGGGATACACCTGGCTACACAAACATAATCCTTTGATCAATTGGGTACAAGGAACAGTTAAATTAAACCAATGTCCCACCCCTGCTGAGCACTGAACACGATCTATGAATCTCAATTGGACGAATCTGAGATTGATCATTCCTATAGAGTTCAAGGGCTAGGGAAAGAACCCTCTGACAGAATTGAACCCGAAGAAGCCTTCAAATTGGTGCCTGAGGCATATCACGACTACCTTGACGTCTTCTCGAAGAAGGCTAGCAAATGCATGCCCAAAAAGAAAACATGGGACCATGCAGTAGATCTGAAACCGGATTTCAAACCAAAGAAGGGTAGATTGATTCCCCTAAACCCTGTAGAGTAGGACAAAGTCAAAGCCTTCATAGAAGACCAACTGAGCAAAGGTTACATCAGACCTTTGAAGTCACCCCAAACTTCACCAGTGTTCTTTATCCCTAAAAAGGATGGTAAAAAGCAAATGGTTATGGACTATAGATATCTAAACGAGGGAACTATCAAGAACAATTACCCTCTCCCTTTTATTGGCTCAATTGTCAACAAATTAAAAGGAAGCAAAATCTTCACCAAAATGGACCTCCATTGGGGCTATAACAACGTAAAAATCAAAGAAGGAGACAAATGGAAAAGAGCCTTCATCTGTCATCTTGGATCCTATGAACCTACCGTGATGTATTTCGGGATGTGTAATTCCCCGGCCACGTTCCAAAACATGATGAACAACATTTTTACGGATATGGAAGGTGTAGTGATTATTTATATCAATGATCTCTTGATATTTACAAATGGAGGTATGAAACACCATCAGGAAATGGTCAGAAAAGTCTTAGAAAGACTTCGAAAGAACAACTTATTCATTAAACCAGAAAAATGCTTCTTTGGAGTACAAAATGTCGACATGCTAGGCATGGATGTCTCCTGCGATGAAATCCCAATGAATGTTGAAAAACTCGATGGTATTGCTAAGTGGCCGGTCCCCACAAATGTAACAGTTGTGAGAAGCTTCTTGGGTTTAGCCAACTTCTATTGCTGCTTCATTACTAATTACAGCTTGGAAGTGAGGCCTCTACATGACTTATCTAAGAAAGATCAACCCTGGAAATGGGAAACAGCTCAACAAAAAGTGTTTGATACACTCAAAAAAAGATTCACCACCGCATCTGTATTGGCTTATCCGGATGACACAATCTCTTATTGTATTGAATGCAATGCCTCAGACTTCGCAACAAGAGCAGTGCTCTCCTCTTTAAAAGCTGACAAATGGCATCTGGTGGCATTTATGTTGCATTCCATGACCCCTGAACAGTGCAATCATCCCATTGCTGATAAGGAAATACTCGCGATCATCCTAGCGCTAGAGCAATGGAGACACTATTTAGAAGGTGCTAGGCACAACTTCAAGATCTGGACAGATCACAAAAACCTCCAGTACTTCATGAAAAGCCAAGATCTGAATTGTTGACAAGCTAGATGGACTCAGTACCTATCCCGATTTGATTACACTCTTGTAAATAAGCCTGGTACCTTGATGGGAAAAGCCGATGCACTCTCAAGACGAGAAGATCACATCATTGGCATCGAAAACGACAACAAACAAATGATATTTATACCGGAATCTCGCATCAGATCTCTAGAAGAGATTACCTTATTTGACAGAATTAAATCCTCACACTCTAGTTGCACATCTCCAGAGGGGTCAATCCTTCATGAAAGATTATATTATTATAGCAATAAACTTTGGGTTCCAAGAGAACTCCACCATGATGAGATCACCCAATTCCATGATCACCTGATCTTTGGACACAAAGGTGCCGAAAAGACACAAGACTTCCTCATGAGATATTACTCTTGGCCAGGAGCTAAGAAGGACATACAGGAATATTGTAAAGCTTGTGAGCACTGTGCGCGTATGAAACCCACCAACCTTCCACCAGCCAGAAAACTACAACTCTTAGAAGTTCCTGAAGGACCCTAGAAAAATGTGTCGGCCGACTTCATTACTGGCTTCCCATCGTCCCACAGCTTTGACAGTGTGTTAGTAGTGGTAGATCAATTCTCCAAAGAAGTGGCCTTTGTGCCTATGAAAACCATCACATCGAAAGGAACAGCTGAGCTGTATAGAGATTACGTGTGGAAGCATCACAGACTTCGTGATTCACTCATTTCCGATCGCAGACCCCAATTTGCCAGCCAAATGATGGTCGATCTGCTCAAATTGCTAAAAATAGAAAAGAAGATGTCCACGGCATATCATCCATAGACCGATGGACAAACAGAACATGTTAATCGCAAACTTAATCAGTATCTCCATCTCTTCACTGCAGAAAAACAAGATAAATGGGTTGAATGGCTTGCCATCACTCAGTTTAATTTCAATAATACTTGCTCGTCCGCAACTGGCTTCACCCCTTTCCAGTTGACTAAAACATTTGCCCCTCATCTCGGTTTTGAACTGACATCGGTAAAAGCTCCGGCCACTAAGGAATTTGCCGATGACATGAAAGCCAATCTGCAAAAGGCTAAGGACGTACTTCAGCGAAAACGCGAACAAATGAAACTGCAGGCAGATAAACATCGATTGGCTGTGCCAGATTACAAAATCGGAGATCTTGTTTGGCTCAGTACCGAACACCTTGCTCTTGACGAGTGCCCATTACGTAAATTAACAGAACGATGGATTGGTCCTTACCAAATCATTGAAGTTCATACCAATAGTGTGGGGTTACTCTTCCCTAAATCAGTAAAAGCTCACCACATTGACAATGTCTCTCGAGTCAAACTCTACATTGAATCATTGCCCGGACAACCAGTCATTCGTCCTGGACCTATGCTTGTCAACGATGAAGGCACTGAAGAGTTTGAGGTCGAGTACATTGTCGATTTTCGCCCCATTGGTCATGGATTCCAATACCTGGTGCATTGAAAAGGATATGATAAAAGTGATCAAACTTGGGAACCAGCTTCTGGATTACAGAAAGCCCAGTCAGCTATAAATGACTTCCACCGCCATAAACCTTCGGCCCCTAGACGACTGAAAATGAATTGCGCCCTGTTTGATAGTCTTTTTTCTACTCCTATCATTAATTTCACCTTGGATTCTACCTCTGCTTGATCTGGTATCTCAAGCCTAGTAGGGGGGTAATGTTACGTTTCTTCATTTTCTTAGTACACATGTGCACTAAATTCAGTCACACGACCTGCTTAGTCAACATCACGTGACCTCTTTCGACCTTACAACCTTCTCTTCACGGCAGCACCGCCATGCGAGGATACAAATTGGTCGACCGATTTCGACCAATCAGAACGATTTGACCAATTTTCGAACTCAAGCCACCTTTTTTCGAGGTCCGACCGGCCGTGACTGAGTCACGACCTTTCTGTCACCTGACATGTAGTCGCGCGTGGCGGTGAAGGGGGTGGCAGTGGCGGTGGCGGTGTTTTTCTGGGGAAATTTTCGCTAAGGTCGAAAGGGGCTGTGGCGGTGCCTTGAGGGGGATTTTTCAGCGAAGGGTCGAGAGATGAGGTGCTCGCGCGTACAGAATGTAATTAGACAAAATGTAACAAGTAATAGTCATCTGCGACGACACCTATTCGAACAAGTCATGGCCGACAGTGGCGCAGGGCATGTTCCGAGTGCTTCTGATCAAAGGGGAGTCCGAGTCGGAGTGCGCGCGCGTTGTAAGGAACCGGACAAATGAAGACTTTTCATTGGGCATGGAGACAAATGTAACTAGATTGAATGTGGAACGGGCGGAATGGGAAGAACAGATTGAAGTAATGAAGCAAGTTGAATGGAGGAAAAACAAAAAACAAAAATAACGAGTCGACGAGAAGAACAGGAAGAACAAAAGGAACAGGAAGAACAAAACCAGCGCGGGAAGAACAGAAGCAACGGGGGGAAAGAAAAGGCAATACTAAGTAACGAGTCCGAGTCGACGAACGACGAATGACGAGCGAGAATCGAAGGGAAAGAAAACAGCACAAACCAAATACAACCCCTGCGAGATTGCGCGGACCCAATCCATCCAACTTTTACTACGCGCTCTGCTCGAGGAAACCGATACGAAGACAATCGGCGCCGTCATGTTGAACAATGTGATCGTCAGGGAGAGTGCCATCGACCTGGAAGCCGGGGTAGAGTTTGAACAGGGCGGCTGTTGGTCGGCCGTCTACGTCTGTAAGGATGGTGGTGCGTGTGGATAGCATGAGGAGGAAGGCCTGAGCCTCAACGAGCAGCAGACCGGTCCCTTCAGCCTGAGTGTTGGATGCCAAGACCATCCCGTAGACTTCCTGCACCTTCTTGAGGAACGCGTGAGCATGGAAGTTCACTCCATCCGAGAAGATCCCGTTCGGCTGGGGCCAGGGTGGCAGATCGGGCGAGTCGGGTGTCACCTTGGATTTGATACCGTCCGCACAGACGCCGCGGCGGTGGTTTGTGGCAGACTTCGTTGGGCCTGGGTACATAATCGTCTTGCAGCGGCCGCACATCGCGACCTTGCGGGACTGTAGATAGTGATCCAAACGAATAAGTAACCGCTGGGAGGGATGAGAACAGAACTACAGAACGTGTACTCACCTCCTTTCCTGAGCCGGTTGCAGCGCCGGTCTTGATGAGGTTGATGACAGTGCAGTGATGGCGCCAGAACGCCTCGTTGTTCCTCTTCACTGTGTGATGTAAATCACGACGTCAGTGACTCGGATGCAGTGCGAGCAGAGCATGAGAACGACTCACAAGCAAAATTGTTGCTTGTGACTCGGTCGATCAATCTCGGTTCCATCTCACCCAGCTTGCGAAGCAGGGCGAGTGGATTCTTCTGAACGACGATCCCTTTACCAACAGCCCGGGACTTCTCGACCATCCGTCGATTGTATTCCTCCGTCGCGTCCACCCATCTCTTTGACGTCATCTTGTAAGAGATCCAGCCGAACTCGGCACGCATCTCCATGAAGAGGTAAAACTGTTGATTGCCGCTGATGATGAGGGACTCCGGGTGGACACCTGTCGCTGCCGCAAACAGGCGCTGTGATCGCGTCTTGCCACGACCCTGATTACCGGCCGTGCATCAGCAAAAATAAAAAAAATCTATATAGTACTATATAGTCCGGGTAGTTCATATAGTCGCTGTCGAGTAGTCCCTACTATAGTAGCTTCGACTTGAGGCAAATCTACCGTAGCCAATTGTAGCACGTGTTTAATTGTCTATTGTCGCACGATATAGCTTCTCGGAGCCGTGGTAGCACGCCTGAGTCACACAACTGTAGCACTGTAGCACATATTTATTGTCTAGTACTAGTAGTGCAGCTATATAGAACAGTATAGTAACTACTGCATCTGTATCAATTATGAACCCAACCGATCAAACCCGCGCCCGACCCAATCCCCGCCCGACCCAACACCCACTCCAGACCCAACCAAGCCACGGTTATGGGATTGGGACACCCGCATGCAACATATAATTCAAAATGAGCAAACATGTTACATTTAATATATTTACTTACCTTCCGTTGTCATAGGCCTGCCTCACAATCATCCGGCAGCATGTTCAAGGTTCGAGTGTGCTTGTCCAGGTTGTCGAGATGGATATAGTACTAAGCATCTTCTGTGAATGCAATCCGTTCACGCGACCCGGATGCATTGACGTACCTGGACAGACTCGCCTCTTCAAACCCAAAAATGTACTGCACAGAGTCAACATCCCCTCTTCATCCAAGAATCTCTCATGTAAGAATTTCTCCGGGTCTGGATACCGTTACCAAGGTTTGTCACGACTCACGAGACATTGCCTTGGGTGAAAGTGAAACATTAACCAATCAGTGTTACACACATAGGTATGGTGAAGAACGTACCAAATATTCCAGAGGGTGGTTGCCACCTATGTGTCCAACTTGCCTCTATCTTGACACCTCTCAGGCTCGTCGAGCAACTGCTGCATCCTGCCAAGGAGAAAAGGCATACCATCAAGACTTGGTCGGGAAAATTGAGCGGAAGTTCAACACAACTCTCTCACGCCACATGTTTAGGGCCGACTCGGACCTTCTTCAACTTCGTGCACGCAAAGTTCAAACTCTGCCTATTACCTCGCTCGGGCCTGCCTTTTCCGACCTGCCCTTGCTCGTCACCATTATTGAACACGACCGATGGATCTGGTCCGTATGCAATTCCACGCCGCCAGTGCCACTACATGGCGCCGTTGAACTGGCGATGTGATGATGACGACAAGCACGATAACGAACGTGACGACACGATCGCAGTGGCGTACTGCGTGCGTACGTTCGTCCCTCCCTCTCTCTGTCCCTCATTCACCCTCCGCCAGTGCTCGTCCACGCTGTCACCCGACTGTGTCGACATGACGGAAGACGTGGCAACAATGCGACCACAACAACGCCAAGTCTCCGAGTCACTCTTTCTCTCTCTCATCCACCGTCCTCGTCCTGTTGCAGCGGCTCAAGGCGCGGTTTCCGACCGCTTTGGGGATCGTCAGGCCACCGTCTCTTCATATCGGCAATCATGTTCACCTCAAAGGTCATCTGCGGCTCGTGTCCCCCCCTCACCCCAACCTATCTGCTCACCGCCTCTCCCTCTTTCTCTCTCTCACCCACCCCGCCAGACCTTGTTCCACGCTGTCTCCCAACACGTTCGAGTTGATGGCGACGACACCCGGCGACTCGGATGTGACCGTGTCGACCGACAAAAATAACCACGACGACAAGTTCACCACAATGACACGGAGACGATGACGGGATGGGACGGAGACGGGAAGACGACACCAACGATGGTGAGTAACCGTCATCCTCATCCTCATCCTCACCATCCTCACCCTCGACATGACGCACGGCGCAACGACAAACGACGTGACGTGGCACCGCGATGCAACGACTGGCGCGACCGTATGCCACAACACGACGACGGGACGGGACGGCTACAACGCGAACGGGAACAGAGACGAGGACGACGATGCGACGATGTGATGATGACATCGACATCGACGACACCGCGACGGTGCGACCACGACGACGCAGCCACAACATTGACCACAACGCAGTCGCGGCGCCGCCGTGCCAACAACGACGCAACACCGACTGGCAACACGGACGACAATGTGACGACGACCACAACACAACCTGCCGACCAAGACACCGTGACATGACGTCGCTGCGTCGATGACGCGAACGGGGACAGAGACGACAACGCGCATCAAGCACAACAGTGTGCCACCACGTCGTGAGGACAACGACTCGGTACGTGACCGCCCCCACTCATTCCCACCCTTACCCCATAGTAATCCCGCAGCCTTGCGTTGTCCGCCTGACGACGACTCGATGACGACATGGCATCAAGCACAACACTGTGCCACCACGTCATGAGGACAACTGTTGTCAGTAGTATCCGCACCGTGATGAGTCCTGGAATTTATTTTTATTTTTATTGCAAAAGTCGTTGCAGATTGCGCATTCGGCTATGTTCGTGCGCGTTTGGTAGTAGACTAGTAGTACTACGTGGTTTTTATTTTATGGCAACTACTATCAAGTATGCCTCATTATTGAATTGTGCTACGTGGTTTTTTTATTCTGCTTACACTATTATATAGCAACCTTTTTATGTAGGCTATGTGGTTTTTTTATTCTGCGTACACTGCTATATAGCAACCTTTTCATTGGACGGTGTTATGGTAGGCTACAGTTTACTACTTAAAAACACAATTCGTAAGCAATTACTATATAGTGTTTTGTAGTACGGTAGTGCTACAGACAAAATTCTTTTTTCCTGATGTGGTGGATGGGACCTCCGAGTTTGACGAGGATGTCAGCGGGGGGCGGGGGGCTGTGTTGTCTGAAATGGATGAACGAGTAGTAGCAGGAGCCTCATCTGACCGAGCTCTTGGCGGCTGCCCCACCAGTGTGGAGCCAATGACGGCCTGAGTCTGAGTCTCTGAGTTGACTCCGAGTCTCCTAGACTTTGGTGGGTGGGGACATTGTGTGTTGACGGCCCGGGACGGTTTGAAGTACCCTTCGAGCGTCGCACCGGAATAGTGTTCGGAGTCGAGTGGCGACTCTTCTGCCTTACGCTTTGTGGTCCAAGTCTGAGTAGCCGATGGCCCGTGGACTGCATCCATGCAGTGTGGCAAGGTCTGAGTCAGATCCAACTTGAAATGATCGTCGGATGGACCTGGACTCGGAGCCGCCTGAGACTTGCCAGTCATGGTGTGCACCTGTGATTCAGAGATAGTAGTATGATTGGAAACCTGTGGGAGGTCGAGCAGCTTGGGATCGATGTTGAGCTCATTGAAGATGAAATCGCGACTGGATAAAATTGCGCACTCGGTAAGCGTCGCCGTGTCGTTCGGAGTGACTTGGGAGACGATCGTGTCGAGCTGAAACTCGTTAACTTCTTCCTTCACCAGACCACCAAATGTCGAGACGTGCTCAGAAGGCACCAGACCGAAGTACTCGCCCGAGTCTGCAAAATGGAGGTGAGGAAGAGCAGGGAGGGAGCACTGTGGGCCTTCGGCCGCATGGAGTTGATTATACAGCCCAGCGATGGTGCTGATCAGCTTGGTATGGTGAGAGCCGGCAGCCAGTGCGACAAATGGAGTCTTCTCGGCATGGTGGAATGTGATTCAAATGTTTCGGCGATGCACGAAGTCGTGGCTGAGAGCAGCGAGCATCACGATGCCACTCGGCTGCGCCCGTTGAAGGGAATTCCATGCCTTGTGGCAACCTTCGATGCGGCTTCCATCAGAGAGTATGTCTTGACGGCAGCGCTGCAGACACCCTTTTCGTACATGCTTGAGCTGTTCCTGGTGTACCTAGTATGTGTCACCGTGACGTTGGATATCAGTCGACAACAACACCGCCAGCGCACAACTCACCTTCTCGGATGCAACAGACCACACGGTCCCTTTCGCTGCCCATTTATTGTATGCTTCAACGAGATGGCACTCCTGCTCTTCCTGGTTCCAGTATTCCGCCCCTTTGTGCCCCTGGTTTGCGTGTTTTTTGAGGATCGCATTCGTGATGTCGGACATCACGGCAGCGCGGTGAGTGTTCCTAGTCCTGTTTACAATAGTTGCCATGTACCTAGATCATTAATGTTCGAGTTCCGACTCTTCCGAGTGGCAGTGGATGAAACAGCGTACCTTGCGATGAAATGCCAGACGTCCTGAATGGAAGCGCTGTCAGGAAAGACAGCTGTGATGGCACTCCGGACCATGCAGCAGTTGTTGCTGACGAACATCTCCGGCGATGCTCGACTGAGTAGCTCGGTGCGATGCTTGAGTCCCAGGAGAAGCTCCCGGATCTCAGCGTTTGCCTTCGACTGACAAAAGCGCTGTTGAAAATGAATAGTAGTCAGTACGGCATGCACGGTGCACGATAGCACATGTCATCAGCCTCACCCAAGCGATGATCTGATTTTCCTCATTGATGACGCTCAAGACTCCGCCTTTCAGGTACTTGGACCGCTGACCGTCCTTGTTGGACATGGTCGCCTTGTTGGAGATCTTGAAGGTGCTGTCAAACGAGCCACAAATCGCTATGATGATCATGATAAGTATTTTCCTGTCAAATGTGATTATCTCGACCGTACCTGTTAATGATCGCATGTAGGACTGAGACTCGTTCTCCCTCGCACATGCCGTGAAGCTGAGATATACTTCGGTAATGATGTCGGCAGAAACGCAGTGTGCATTGTATCCCAGCTGGTCTTCGAATGCTAAAAAAGCTTGCAGCCCTTTGCGTTTGATGCTGAAGAAACATGCGACCGTTCGTGGACCCGACGACGCCTCGTCCAGTTGCTGAAGGTACTCGAGCATGCACTGGTGGTATTCGAAGAGATGGAGCTCTACAAACAAGGCTGGAATCACGTTAGTAAGTTTGATCATCAGCTAGTACATCCCACTCATGTCGAACTTGCTCTGCCAGTCCACCAGAGGTAGTGGAAGGCCGAACCTCGATGATGAGATTGAAGAGGTCCCGTGTCAGCCCGCAGCGGTGCAAGAAAATGGGAATACCGCCTGGAGAACATGCGGTTAGTGGCACCGAGACAGCCGAGACAGCGGCTACATGTGGTGAGCTATTCTTGTTAAATTAATACAGTACGTACGCCGAATTTTCCAGTGCTCCCACGATTTCCAGTAGGCCGCACTGGTCGAGGCGCAACAGTACAGCGACGTCCTTTTAACCTGTGCTGCACTGTGCATCTGTGCATCTGTGGCATTCCCTCCACCGCCGTGCACTTGCTCACTGACAGTTCGGTCATCCAAGTCAGCTCCAGCAGTACTGGCGTCACGGTTGTTCTCTCGACACCTGTTGCATCGCAGCTGCATACCCAATGCAACCTTGTCCTGGTAGACACCATGAAGCTCTCGAGCACCGGTTCCAGTCCATCCGACCCAAGTCACATTGGTGCAGGACTGACACTGGGGGCAACAGGCAAGTCCCGAGTAGTAGAATGGATGGATGATGTTGATGGGCTTTAGGTACTGCGCCTTGGGACTCACATCAAGGGAACTTCCTGTTCACTTCTGGAGGTGGAGATACGAGGGCGGGATGAAACGCGGGCCAAACAGGGGAATGTCTGGGCTCAGTTTCATGGGTACGTTACCCTTCTTCCGTGCTCGTGTCTTGTCCCAGATGAAAGACACGTACTCTACGACCTCAGATTCCTAATCAAGCTGGAACCGTGGTCGAGGGCTCCTTCTTGACTCAGGTAAGTTGCTCCACACGTCTGCTTGTCGTCTAACCTGATTGAGACTCGTGTTAGTAGGCCCGGGCAAGACTTTGATCAATCTACCCACCGAGTTTGCCCAGTTCGTACAAAACACCTTGCGGTCTTTGGCCTCCACGAGTGACGAGTTGCGCAGAAGTGCCACAACCATCTGCGGTTCAAATGTAGACATTGGATTCAAGTATATGAGTATGAGGAGGCTTAGGGGTCAAGGCCGTGAGTGTTTGAACTGGACGGCACTACCTACATTATATAGCCACTCCCTCCTTCATCTCTGTCATCTCAACTCTTCATACAGTCACCTTTGCACAACATCCACCTGTTTCCGCTTCCCACAATATTAGCTTCATCCATACTTGTTGTGTTTTCAGTACGTATATCCCAAATTCTGATTGGCGAGCCTTACCGAGTCGAAAGGAACCAAGCGACGATGCAAATGGCTGAGACTTCCGACTCGGAGTCCCAGGCCACTAGTACAGTCACACAGCCTGAGCCTCCGGTGCAAGAGCAAGCAGAGACTCAGGCTCGCAAGTTGCCTGCAGCTCAAGTCCGAACACCGTTGCTTGGGTCGGGTTGCATCAGTAATGCAGTAATCGACCTCACAATCAGTCGTGAGGACTCCCCAGTCTTCGACACAACATGGGAAGCCTCAGACACGCACCAGCACCGTGCCCATTCGATCTCGCCGGAGCTCGCCAGCCCCATTTATCATAGCATAAGCTGCATAATGAACTCCGAGTCAAGGTGAGTTCTGAAACTTTTTGTTGGTAATTACATGTGGACAATTTACTAAACCTTTGTGGGGGTAGTGACAGGCCTCAGGCTGAGACTGCAGGGCCCGTGCATGAGACGGATCTTATGATCACGTCTCGCGTTGGTCTCTGCACAATGCTCGAGCGGATCAGGGAAAATCACGGATTTCACACCAAAATTGTCAATAGTGTGTACAGAAACTCTAACAATCTACAGGATACTGACGAGGTAGTGCGTGTCATGCGGGAGGTGGCGCAAGAGCGTGGAGAACGGGAGATTCGGCAAAGGTCAAAGAAACCGAAGTCAGCGTGAATTCGTGTTGGCATAGTATGTACTCAATAGTGTCGCTTGTACATGTACATTTCATAATTTTCATTCGTGATCATTGGGCCATGTATCTAGTACGTATATCTAACGAAACTTGTACGTTTGTTTGTGTCCACCGTTCATTTGTGGACGTCGTTGACGACTGTCATCATCTACCTCTTCGCTGCATTTGTCGGGTTCCGGAGCACTACCCCTTCGGAGCTTCTCGGCTCGCAGCATCTTTGCATGACCAATTTGCCCTCTTCACTTTCCATGTCACGTGACTCGCTTAGTCATTATCACGTGACCTGTACCTTTATCTTCATAACACTTGTTGACACATTACTATATTAGTTAGCATAGCTTATCCAGACCTGCCCTAAGCTGGTCTGTGCACACTTGTCAGTAGTATAAATACTTGAATGCAACAACCGAACAAGCTAGTTTTGTTCTGGTTGGATTCCCTCCATCCTACACAGTCCTCTATAGTTAAGTTCGAGTCAAGGTGCCATAGTCTGTCAGGATTTAGGTTGCCTTCATCAAGTGAGCTGGTCTTTGACTTGAGGCTGACTATTTTCCCTGCTATGAGAATGAGCTCTGCACCTTGGTACATTATGTTGTTTAGCCTTTGGCCAGATCTTTAATTATGCTTCAATGGTTTACTCTGAGCTAAAAAAACATGAATTTAATCCACCACCAATTCAAATCAAGATAAGTCAGCATGGATCAAGGTTTAGGCAAATGTGCTGATATCAGGTGCAAGGTCCCTTTGTGGACTACCAAACTCCAAGGTCCTGTCATCCTGTGTCCAATTGAATTATATTGGTCTGTGTTGACAAGTTGGGAAACAAGAGTGAGTTAAAGACAAATAAATTTCCCCCTGTTGCCATTGTCTTGATTGCCACTGGTGTTTGTTTCAATCTTTAGTCTTTGCCATGTGATGCTGAATTTATTGCAGATCAAAAACCCTGGCTTGAGCTCGGTTTCATAGATCTCAGGCTTAGCAAAAGTGAATAAGCTTTTAATGACAGCTGAGCCATCAGCAGCTTGGGGCTTGGCCAAGCTTAAGACCCGGCTGTGATCACATGATCATCATCATTCAAGATATGACTATTTACTCCAATATCAACATTGGAATATGATATCACCACTATCATCAACCTGTGCCAATTTCTTCCAATTCCTCGACCAGATCTTCAACATCTGAAAAGATCACAACATCCTTATCTGATTGAGTTTGAGTCTAACCTGCTGGTCTTGATACATAATTGCCAAAGGCATGTACTATGGAGATCCAGGAAAGGAGATGGTATGTCTTGGTTGAGGAACAAATTTACATATGTCATCTGTAAGTTGGGGAACTACATAGCAGTGACTAGTAGCTATATTGACATTCTTCTCAACCACTGTCGCTTAAAGCTCATTGCTTACCATAAGCTGATGCATGGTATTTACACTTCCACAGTGTTTGTTTCAGTATTCACACATTGCTTTGATTCTATTTTGATATATTATGCTAACATCATTTGTGGCAGTGGTGAGAAGCTATTCAATGTGTCATTGTCTAATTTGTCTGAAGTGGAAATTCTCAGCAAGATTAATCGAGATCTAATTGACAAGTGATTGGTGGTATTTATTTATTTTTGGTTTCTTCAACTGCATTTATGGACAGATGATCTACATAGATAGGATCAATGGAAATATACAGTTCAGTATAGGAGCTACAAGGATATACAGAATATGTTGGTCTATATAGGATTTATGTAAATCTGCCTGCAAGCTACAAACTGTACAGTTGAAATATTTATGTATGTGACATGCATGTTAGTAGTATTGAAAAAATTTAGCAGTATAGTGACAGCACCATAATAAGTACTGTGAATAAATAACTGAGCAGCACAAATTGATTCAGTGCTGTTAAGGATTATGTTAAATGATGAAAGTGTATTATCAAGTGTAGCAAAGTCTACAATGAAGTAAAAAGAATGAAAAGAGGGCAACATCAACAAAAGTAACAGAATCTCCATTGAAGAGTCAGTAAAAATCATCATCTTTGAATGAGAAGTGTATCATTAGGATTTTTTCAATGGATGGGTACTATTGAATAGCAACCTTGTTTTGAATGTCATCAACTACATGAGTCCACAAATGGATTTTTGGGAACTTCAAAGTTTTGAAACAGTCTGTTCACAAGTTGTCAATAGATGATACCTCCACAGCTTGCTTTTCAGTGAGGATCTGAGTTCTTTTCTGTCCACAATATGTTTGGTGCATGCGAGTGTATTGATATGTGAAATTGAAGTAAAATACTTTACTGGACATAAGCCTGTTACTTTTGGTGATTTTGCCCTCTTTTCATCTTTTTACATGAATTATAGACTTTCTAGCGCTTTGCGCTACTTCTAACCATTGCCATAAATACTCATTGCCACATTATCCTGTCCAGAAATAATCTGATTTAATCAGGATGAAATACAATGAATAATATTTTATGTGCCAGCAAATTGTTACTTTTGGTGATTCTGCCCTCTTTTCATCCTTTCCAATTTTCCCTAAGCCCTGACGATGCCTCATCATGCTTAGACTGATGTGCATTCTACTTGCTGGCAGAAGCAGTTGGGCCCTTAGGACCAATCCAATCCAATTGACCTGCACCATGAAGAGTGACAATCTATTGCCCATGGGGTTATTGCATAGCCTGCCTGTACCTACAAGATTGAGACCACAATCACAACTGTTCATGGATTTCATGGTTCCCACCAAGTGATGCACAAGACTACCTCTGGGTAGAGTATATAGTACCTCCCTACACTACCAGACCTATTATTTCCTTTTGCAACACAATATTCATGTCAACATTCTGGTGTACATGCTGTGCCACCAAGGCTGTGAAGCTTAGAAGCTACTGATATCAATAGCATTCTATCCACAAATAAATGGCACAAAATTGATGCAGAATGTGCCTTACATAATAAAACTATGTGATTCAGGACTGTGACAAACAAATGCTTCCGGACGATGAGCTCCTAAAGTCAATGGACAACAACAATTTGGGCAGAGTGTTGAGGTAATCAGTGAACTATGGCCTCAATCATCAGCAGGGGAAGCACTGCGACTCATCAACAGCAGAGGTTGTTACTTTTGGTGATTTCACCCTCTTTTCATTTTTTTTTTTACTTCATTATAGACTTTCTAGTGCTTTACACTACTTCTAACCATCACCATTGGATTTGCCATGGTCAATAACCCTATCCAACTTCTTTCCTCAATGTCCTAGGCTTTTGTGGTTGCTCTACACTTACCTTCATCAAGTTGTGATTATTTTTCCCACTATTGTGGTGGATTGTGGCTGTAATGTTGACCAGTATTTACAGCCACTTGACACAAGCCTCGGAGTTCACTGTTCTGTTTTCCTTGGTTACTCACAGTGGGCTCCAGAGTGATATAAAGTCCCTACCTATTTAGTGGTTATCCACCTCCCACAAGCTTTCTGCTCTTATCAGAGATAACTATTTGATCAATTCAGCGCGACACCTTGCATAAGATAGAAGCTTGGTGGTACTTTTGGTGTGATAATATTCCAATGTCTGCCTCACACACACAGCCCATGATAGACGCATTTGAGTAGCATCTGTTACATAAACCTAATGGGATCCATCACATTGAAGGTGATTTGATTTAGTGGTACTGTTGTCAATTTATGGAAATACACGGTGCCCTTATTGATGACTTCCAAATTAGAGTCAATACCTGGTAACACAGGACTAATTAGAAACTAGCTTGTGATCACTGCTAGTGATTGCCGTAGGTTCTCTCCCGTTCCCAGAGACAAGGTGCTGAGTCCAGCACATTGGTGCTAAGTCCACTGGCTCTTCAACATGTCCATTAACTGATAAGTGCAGAAAGCTTGTGGGAGGTGGATAACAACTACTAAATGGGGAGTTGAGATCACTCTAGAGTCCACTGTGAGTAACCAAGAATGATATTGAGTGAAGTACAATGAGCTACTGACCTGGAGTCCATTGTGAGTAGACATTGAGTAAAGAAATTTGATAGGGTTATCGACCATGGGGAATCCCATTAATGGTAATGGTTAGAAGTAGAACTTCCACATTTAGATTTTCTGTTTACCTTTGGTGTTACTATGTGCATATTATGGGACATTACAAACCATAATCTATGAGGTGTTAGCAATTTTTACTACTATCCAACTGTAACGTGGTATGCACCAGCTCACTCTCAATGACTTCAAATGTATCATCCCAATTGTCCTTTGCTTGAGTGCCTTTGAGGCTTGTCAGGACTGCAAGGGCTATCTGGTTTACATTCATGAGGACGGTGGCAGTGTCCATGTTGATATTGAGGTTTAACTAGAGTGCTTGAGGAAATGCAAAAGGAGAAGAAAAGATTGATTCCCATATTGGACATCTGACTCTGACTAGGAAAATGCTAGAGGAAGAAGCAGCTACCAGTGCAGAAAGGACTGCAATAATGCATGATCATGAGACTTTCAAGTTAGTATATGTTGCCAAAACTTGGCTTATTTAATCACTTGGAACCCAAATTGGCATTAATTTAAGCTCAGCCGCATATAGCCGAGTCATGTAAAAAACTACTCACTGCCGCGACTTTGTAAGCTCAAGTTATGGCCTTAAAGCCGGCTCTCAGCCAGCTTGAGCTCTCTTAATAATTTCTCAAATTTCTCCATTCATTGCATCAGTTGACATTGACTCGATGACTCGGCATCATCTCATTTTGTCTTGCACTCTGTCTTTCATTGTCTCCATAGTGACTCCACTCTACAATTTGATCACCCAGGCCTATCTCTGTGGCCATCTCGTCCATTCCTTACTTCTCACAGCCATCTCAATTCTCGATATGTGCAAACACTCGCACATTAGTGGATGGAGTCAGGACTTGGACCAACCATTGTGCCGCAATCAGCATGCCGAGACTCGAGACTTGAGCAAAGGTCAGCTTTTAACTTTCTTTGCATGCTGTACCTGACCGTTATTCAGTTCACCACCCAGGTTGACAGTCGTCTGGACTCTCATGTGGTCTTGCTTGTCACTGCTCGATACTCCCTAGTCCCGGCGATCTGTGTCCCCACCGGTTTGGTCCCACTGAGCGGTCATCCTGACTAGTATTTTAAAGTCCAGTCCAGTCTGGTCTTTTTCAGTATTTTGAGGCAACCGGACTGGAACCAGTCTTTTACAATCGGTAAATGTGAGCAACTGCAACTGAAACCGATGGCAACCGGTCCGGAACAGTTGCCGACTCGGTCCTGATCGGTTGCAACCGGTTTTGACTTAGACTGGTCAAAAACGGCCTATGACCGGTCGCCGAGAGTCCGGCCGCCTTAGACATGGCTGGAGCGAAGGTAGCGGACATTCCCAGCTTTAATCTGAGCCACTAACCTCGTAATACCATCCATATCCAGCCGAGATATAAGCATTCTTGAGTAGTATGTCGATGAAAAGTTCATTATTTTCAAATAAATTCATAAAATTATGCAAATATTTAGGTATTTCCAGCCACTATAGGGTACCCAGGTGACCAATAACCGGTCCAACAAAGACTGGTTGCAACCGGTTGCTGGACCGGTTTTCTGAAATTTAGAAAAACCGGACAACTGGACTGATGGAAATTTCAACCGGTAAAGACTGCAACCGCGGTCCAGTTGCAACCAATGTAAGTCCGGTCCGGTTGCGGTCTTTTTTTCTGGTCCTAGACCGGACTTCAAAACACTAATCCTGACCAACATTTAATACATGTTCATGAGGGCTGCCCTGTCTTTGCCACACATAGTCCTACATATACATTGTTGTTGGTATATTTGCTTTCTTTCTCTTTCTAGTGCAGATCTCCTGACCATATCATTGTTTTACCTTCCAATCATTCCATCATTCTCTTGTATCCACATGTTTATATCTTGTGGAGTTTTGACATAATCAACACCTTTGAGAGGATTCACATTCCTTTCATTGAAAGGACCCTTAAAGCTTGAGACCTAAGACTCTTGAACTTTGAATACTTATCATTTCTCTACTTTACTGCTAGTGGTCAATAACCATGACCTCTCTTCTTCATGGTTTAGATGGCAGGACTTTCAGGGATTTACCCTTCCTCTGCTGTGATGCCCTTTCCACACCTCCGAGGCTCCAATTAGCCACACTGGTGACTGGACAACTTTCAGCAATTCATCACTCTCCTTCCCGCTTGATTCCGACTCAACACTTACACAATCTTCTCTTGAGCAAGGGCAGGGCAAAGGCAAAGGCAAAGGCAAAGGCAAAGGCAAAGGGATCTTATACCAGAGTTCTATCTCTGCATCAACTGCACTCATCAACGTTGCCACTCAACGAGTACCCGGTTCAGCCCGCCTCGAGGCCAACACCCCCCAGGGCCCCCACCACTTCTACCAGTACCACTGCTCCAGAAGACCACTTCCTTTCTCAAGTCATCTGGTCCATCAACACAGACCATTGCTTGAATATCATGAAGGCCCTCCAATCTCCCATTTTCGACCAACTTGTTAGTAGTACACACAACATTATCACAAACAATCTCACACCTCTGTTGCAGGCCTTCGACGATGTAGCACTCGAAGAGTTCAATATCATCTTAATGCTATCATCCGAAGATGGAGGCGCAACCTACACTGAGTTATGGTGATTCCCATGGTCACATGACACAGGCAATGTGTCTGTCAGTGATGGGTTGTTGGTACTGAGTGTTGTAGTTGGTGGGTGTGCACGCAAGAAAGACAAAAGAGTATAAGAAAATACACATTAAATGAACTAATACATTAACAGATTCCATATGATGGTTTATGAGGCTCTTTCATCTGTAAGAGAAATGGCTTGAGCCTCAGCTGCTTCAGGTTGCTGTGTGCATTGGCCCCTGGCAGTGAAGAGGAGAGGAACATAATACAGCACTGCTTCTTATACTGACAGCTCCAAACAAGGATCTAAAACAAACTACCTGATCATGAGAAGAAACCACATTTTTTTGGTAGGGACCATAGGGTGCCTGATTTTTGCTTTCGACAAAACCCTCCTCTCTACTGGCACTTTGTGGGAGTCAGGGATGTACTCCTTCTCAGGCCAGCAGGTCACCAGTCACCAACAGCAACTCTACACACTGATTTTTTGGGGTTTGGAACATCATAACAGCCCACAAAACTTCGAACTCGTTCATAGTATTCCCCCAAATAACAAAAATTACCGAATGATGCGAAATACTTTACAAAAGAGTCTCAGCAGCAAGGTTTTAAGTAAACACATTGCTTGCCCTATCAAAGAAAAAAAAAAAGTCCATGCACCCCGACGCTCATCTCATACATACGAATCACGACTGCATTGTCTGCGTCTGGTCAGACGACGAACCTGTGGAACCAGTATTGGCCACAGCTTCAGCGTACGGTTGCCGCCACTGAAAGTGCGAACGGTACGTGCCCTGTGCCACCGCGGGAGGTGCGCAAGTCGTCACTTGGGTCGGCGCGGGACTGTAATACCCGGCATAAGCATACGCCATCGAATATGGAACTTGCTGGGGCGCTCCGTACATCTGATAAGGCCACGTCCCGCTCGCGTACACCCCCGAGGGAGGAGGCTGATAGTGATAAGTGGCCCCGTACATAGGTACCGGCGCTGGTGTGGGTGTGGGTGCAATGGTGGAGGAGCGTGACGAAGACGAAGACGATGTAGCGGTCGGGAACGTTGCAACGTGAAGTGTAGGCGTTACGTCCGTACTCCTTTGAGGCGGCACTGTGGCAAAAGAAGATAAGAGATCGTTCAATAAAGCAACGGCACGCTCACGTTCAGGTTCAAGTGCAGGTTCAGATGGCTTCTGCATCACAGTCTGACCGTCGGTCTGGCCAAAGACCACACTACCCCACTTAAACTCTCGCTTAATGCCCTTATCCCAGAGCACCTCGATGGATTTGGCCTCCTCGATGACGCGAATAAGTGAGACTTCAAAAACACCTGCGCTTACGCGAATCTTGATTCGAGACATCGACGGAAGCGAAAGCAACTCGTTTCGAATCTTGTCCTGTTTGTTCGCTTTCTTCGCTGCCGCCACAGCCTAGAATGAAACGCTATGAGCTATGGAAGAAATGCAGTGGCATTTTCAAATGCTCACAGGATTGTGCTGGTTGCATAGTAACTGTACTTCATTCTTCTTGATCGTCTTTAGCACCAGGGGTTCCGCTTCCACAGGCGGTTGTGTGACTTGAGCTCCAAAGGGTGTCGCTTCAGCAGACTGTGAAGGCTCCACCGGTGCTGGAGCTACATGAGAGGCTACTTGCTGCGCGTCGACCAGAATCACTTCCTTCTCGACCTCACGCAACACGGTGTAAGAAACACCATTCTGCCCTTCTCTTGCGCAGGAAATATGGAACGACTTGGTACACTTTCCTTTCGTGCATTGGATAGGTGCACCATGTGCCTTTTGTCGTCCCTTGGTGCAAGCCGAACATTTCTAAAGCACATCGTTACAACGGGCGCAACACTGGCAAAACGGAGCCATACCAAATTCCACCTATCTTTCACGATCGCGTCTACCCCAAATACTCTCGATTCCTGAACGTGTGACCCGTCTGGAAGGATCTCTGCAAGCTCCACTGTGTCAATCCATGTTTCGGGGACCACTCTAGCGCATTCTTCATGCGCCATCCATCTCGTGGCATCATAAATAGACGACAATGACCCAGGCAATTCCCGCTTTCCTATAGGAGGATCCTGGACACGCAAAAGACCCTCGCGGGACATGGACACACATAAGCAGCACTCAAAGGGTTCCGGATCCGGTGGTTTAGGTCCGAGTTTGAGGGTGACAGAAGCTTTGGAAGGCGAGCCGGGAGTACATTTCCCGACTTCCACAGTTGGTTTTGATCTCTTTGGCTTCGGCGCACCATCATGAGCTCCAGCCTTTCTCTTCGAAGACGGTGGCGGCGCAAAAGGTGGGTTAAGCATCTCCGCCTCATGGTCGCGCAAAAGCTGATCGACGTCTATTCGAACACTGACGACTTGTTAGACTACAGGTTGTGGGTGATAGAAACCAAATACGTACCTGTCAGTCACGCATTGACATGCCTTTGCCCGGCGGCCAAGCTCGACCCAACTCTCTAGCGCAAAATTGACACTCTCTGCACAATTGAATCCAAGATTGAATCCGGCATGGTATCCACGAGGGTAGGTGATGACGAATTCGTGTTCCCGCTGAACAAGAAAGTTGGGTCTGCAAGAGGATTGTGCGAGTAAAGTAGGTGATGCAAGGAATGATTTGTGACGCAAGAATTGCGGACACTCTGAGGTGTCCTTGGGAAAGTAACCTACCGCACCAATGTCAGAAATGCAAGGCGAATGACTAGAAGAAACCCACTCTTCATTGTTGCCTCGAGGGCGGTAGCTCGTCCTTGGGGTACCGCATACCAGCACTTTGGCGCGCCAAAATGAATGTAGTTGATGCTGAAGAGATCCATGTCCTCGACATGCCAGGCAAAGGTAGCCCTCCACATCCCAAAGTAGAGGTAAGGCATATTTACGCCGGGGAGACCTTTCGAAGAAGAGGGCAGGATGCGTGAAAGGAAGGAAGGGAGATGGGCGACATTCCAAATTTTCGTCTCGTCGGTGTACAGCGAACCTTGAAGCAATGTTAGCGGGATGTATGGAAATCAGATATGGGAACGCACCCTGCGTATCAGCGCCGTACCAAGCAGGGCGTCCCAATCCACAGTTTCTCCAGTATTGACGCTCGAGCTTTTGACAAAACTCGGCCGTGTAATCTTCCGGAGTAGTGCCCAGGGGTAACCAGTCCTTGTTGGGGTCGAATACTTTCATGAATGCGGCATCCTTGGCGGCGCGTTGGGCGAGTTGAGCTTCCCGCACCTCGCGGGTCTGGGATCGTTTTCCCTTTCCTTTTGGCTTTTCGTCTGTTTGATCTACGTCGACGAAGTCATCTTCTGCATCGTCACCAGCATTGCCGGGACAGGGAGTGTTCGGTGTTGGATCGTCGATTGCAGTTGGTGTTTGAGGGTTTCCGACACTCTGAGGCGGGGACATGGGCTCTGCACGGGATTCGTCGGCAAGCAGGTTGGTTGGGGATTCCACAGGCTCGTCCTTGAGTGAAGCCTCGGCTGACTCGACGGACTGCACCTTGAGAGTAGGGGGGTCTGTACGACCTCTTCTCGTTGACCGAGTCCCGGTACGTGTACCGCGTGCATGGAGGCCGACGTCGTCAATGCCGGGAGTGCGAAATTCGTCCTTGTCACAGAGCTCGGCCCACTCGCGGACACTCATAACCCTGCGCTTCTCCACGTTTTGCTGACGAAACAGACCTCCACGGCCGGCCATGAGCTGTTCAATGGGTGATCTTATCTTGACCTTTGCGAGCTGATCCTTGATTGGTGGCATTGAGTCGACCCTAGGGGAGATCAATACCGTTTACACGCGCGGGAAGGGGAGGAACCCACCATTCCTTTGGAGGAATGACCTTGACGATTCCGCTTTTGAGACCCCAGGGCTCGATCTTCGTCATGTATGCTTCAAAGTCGGCGAACTCGCCCATGGTGGGCTTGAAGACGGGTATGCCACGGTGCGCAAGAGGGTCGTCGTCGGGGTCGAGCCAGGGCCTGGCATCGGATGTAGGAGATGGGGGAAGATGGGCACCTTCTGCGCCGAAGAAGTGGTCTGGCTGGGCGATGGAGACGGGGGCGGGAGGGGTCGCGGATCTGGATGGAGTGAGTGACGGAATTTGGCTGCTGGACATGACGGCGACTAATCCTCTGAGAGGGCGGGCGTCGGGCGTCGGTGTATGGAGGGTTTCGGTGTCGCGGACGTCGTGTGCAACGATGACGGCAAAGGCGGGAATGTGCGATGTTCTCGTTGCCGTGCGATAATAATATTTGTTTGCAATTATTTGTACTACACTTTTAATCATATAAGCGTTTGCTAGTTCCCTCCTACTTACACCCGCACATCCATCATGTCTCCCGTCCCACATTTGATGACCCTCGCAGACTTGACTGGCCCGCAAATTCTGCGGATGATCAGTCACGCACACGCGCTCAAGCAAGTATCTTTGCCGTGGCTCGCACCGCAGTCAAAGAATCACAAAAATGCGCGTCTTCGAATGCCATCGCAGTCTCTTTTCAACAAGTCGATCGCGCTCATTTTTTCCAAGCGCAGCACGCGCACCCGCGTCTCTGCAGAGACCGCTGCTGTCCTCCTCGGTGGACGCGCGCTCTTCCTCGGCCGCGAAGATATCCAGCTCGGTGTGAACGAGTCTCCCCGTGACACTGCTCGAGTCCTCGGCGGCATGTGTCAGGGTATCTTTGCCCGCGTCGGTGACCATGAGGAAATCGAGGTGAGCACCACCAATTCGCACTCCTCGTGTGCATGCAAACGTCCCCCAAGGAACTCGCAAAATACTCACCCGTCCCAGTGCTCAATGCGCTCTCTTCCCTCTGGCACCCTACTCAAATCCTCGCAGACCTCCTGACTCTGCATGAGCATGCCCACCTGTTCGATCCAACACAGATTCCCACTCCAGGCCAAAACAAACCTCTTTCCTCTCTCCGTCCCCTCACAGTGGCCTATGTCGGTGACTCGGCCAACGTTCTCCACGACATGCTCGTCGCATATCCACGGCTAGGCCACAAGCTCCGCATCGCAACTCCACCACAACCCGCCTACCAATGTCCCAAGCCTGTATGGGATCGCGTTACCGAGTTGGGATGCGACAAGGACATCTGGTGGGGAAGCGATCCTCGCGAAGCGGTTCACGGTGCCGATGTTGTCGTTACTGACACTTGGTGAGAAAAAATCAAGGTCGCGTTCCCTCATCAATTGATCTGTCACTCACAGGATATCCATGGGCCAAGAGGCGGAAAAAGAGCAGCGTCTCAAGGACTTTGCCGGATATCAGGTCACGGAAGCGCTCTGTCGAGAGGGTGGCGCCAACCCCAACTGGAAGTTCCTCCATTGTCTTCCACGGAAAAAGGACGAGGTTGACGACGAGGTGTGTCCGAGGCCATACCGTCTCCTCTTGCGACTGACCGCGTTCTAGGTATTCTATGGCCCGCGATCTTTGGTCTTCCCCGAAGCCGACAACCGAAAATGGACCATCATGGCCGCGTTCGAGTACGTATTCCCAGCCCCCGCAAACCCGCCTCTCTGACACTTTCCGCTGCAGCCAGCTGTTTGGTAAATGGGATCTCACTGGTGAGCAATCGGCGGACAAGGCAACCCGTTAAGAAGAGAACTAGGAAAAAAAAAGTGTATTCGTAAACTACCAAACATGTGTACATAGCCACTCTTGACTACAACCCTTTATGATGGCCTCTCAAGCAGCCGCTGCTGCGATTGTCGACTCGGTAGTAATCAAGATTTTGCATGCCCACAGCTTCGCTCGAACATCTGCCCAAGCGTTGTCTGTTCTGTCCAGTTTGTTGACCAGATATCTCGTTCTCCTAGCGTCTGCTTGTGGACAGTTCTCAGAGCTCGCAGGACGACCACGGTTGTCTGTTCACGACCTGCTCGCATGTCTGGACGAGCTTGGCACCAATGTGGACGAGCTGAGCGAATACTGCGCCACGGAAGGCGTCGAGCTGTCCAGATATGCGTCCAGCAGTGCCAAAAGGCTCGACGACCTCGCAGACTTTAGAGGTACGATCCGTTCGATCTATTTCGCGTTTACCCACTCCCCCTGCTCTGCCAGGTTACCTTGCAGAAGGTCTCGTGCCCGACGACGACCCCATCCTCCTTCATTACGCGCCCTTGCTCGACATCGACGGCGATGCAGAAGACGACAAAGGGTCTGACAACGACGAGCAGAGCGACGCCGGCGAGCCGTCCCCGCTCGACACGCTCGACCGGTTCAAAGAACCGTTATCGTATCGCGAGCACCCAACGGCAGCCTTCACGCCAGACTTTCTACCACCGTTCCCCGATGGCTCTCGACCGCGGTCCCCTTCACCCACCCCGGACCCCCATGCAGTCAAAATGGAACGACCCCCCTCGCCACTTCCACAGCACATTACGTCGGTTACTGCAGGAGATTACCTCGTACAAGTTCCATACTCTGACTCCGTCCTCGCGAACACGCCATCGTGGCATCTGCCCTCTCAAAACCCTCCAACACGAACGTCCAAGCAACAACAACCTCGTTTCCCGACACCGTCGGCCCCACAGGCCCTCTTGGCCGCCTACCACCACATATTGACTCATCCCGTCTCGCAGCCGGGACCAGCCAACCCCGCGAAACACAAGGTCGCGATGGCACTGCTCTCTCAAGTGCAGCACAACACGCGATGGGACACGCCGTCGACTTTGTATGCGAACGTCGTGCCGTGTCCTCCTCGCGTCGCGCCCATTGGCCCGTCCTACCCGATCGCTCACAACGCGTTAAAAGAAATCCGTGCAGGAAAAGACTCGGAAAAAGATGCAGACAAGAGACCGATGCTCCCGCCTGCGCCTCCCCGGCCCGTGTTCACTAACGATAAGCCGGTGTTCCTCGCGTCACAGCAAGGGTCCAGACTGCCAGAACTCGCTCGTCAAGTTCTTCCCGTACGTATGCGCGCTCACGTTCGAAGGAGCACTTTACTGAGACATGCACAGGGTCCCGTACTGTCGCGCACGATGCGCCTCACGCACCCTCTGGTTCTGCAGCGAGGATCGCAGAAACTCTATTATGGCACAGGTGTCCCAGCGCCGTGGAATTCGTCGCTCAGCGCTGCAGCGCAAGGAGGCAAAGGGGAGGAGGGGGCAGCGAATAGCGGGCAAGATGCGTCGGCGTTTACGCTCCCGGACGCGCAGATGTTTGCGACGTGGGATTACGAGGCAAAGCGCTACCAGGAGCCTTTGGGGACGGGTCGACGGGGGAGGCTCGGTGGCAGGTCTTCTAAAGCGGGCGCTTGAGATGTATTAGCCAATGTGTTTCAACTAACTCGGTTAAGACAATCATGTCTTTTCCCTTCCTCCCGTTCTTCCTCGCATTGTATCTCGGTGTGAATGGAGCATCATCAGGCAAGCTGTCGCCCTCTGGCGCTATAACAGCGTTCGTGGTAGGCTTCCTAGTCATGGCCACCCACGTACGCGCTGTAGGCATATCCCTCGTCGTATTCTACTTGCTCGGGTCCAGAGCAACCAAGCGTATGTCTCCAAATTTACCCATCGATGACCTGAAACGCATTCTGTGGTAAAAAGAGGGCAAAAAGCGCAAAGCTCAGCTCGAAGCAGGCTACCATGGCTCAGGTTACCGCAACGGATGGCAGGTGGTCTGCAATAGCCTGGCCACCTTTGTCGCATGCATCATCTGGAGTGTGACGTTCACTCCAGACGCGCTCCCTTGGTCTCTATTCGTCCGAGCGTTCAACGTACCCCGTGGCATAGACGTGTACGACAGCAACGGCTGGTGCCCTACGTCGCCTGGTGTGGCCAGCGGGCTCAGTCGTGCACTCGTCTTTGCGACGCTCGGGTGCGTATTGTCACGGAACACATCTGATTTACCTTACCATACCCCCTCCAGCCAATTCGCTTGCTGCCTCGGGGACACCCTTGCCTCGGAATTGGGCATCCTTTCGAGCTCGCCGCCTATCCTGATCACGACGCTCAAAAAGGTACCTCCCGGGACGAATGGTGCGATTTCTGTCGGAGGGACGCTTGCGTCTGCTGCGGGTGGATGTATCGTCGGGCTTGCACAGTTCGCGAGCTTGGTTGTGGAAAATAGTGTTTGCAGAGCCGAGTGGACGAGTTTGCTCGTCACGTTGGCCGCTTGGGGCACAGCCGCGGGTATTCTTGGGTCGATGGTGTGTACTTTTCTGTCTTCTCTCCGTTACCACGATCATCAATCGCGGGCCTAGCTCGATTCCCTCCTCGGAGCGACCCTACAGCGTACGCGGTACTCTACGAACAAGGAATGGATCCTCCAGGATAACTCGGTGCCTGAAAAGAACGAGTCTGTCAAGGTGATCAGCGGGGTCAACCTATTGACTAACAACCAGGTTCGCGTCTCGTCTCGTCCTTTTGCATCTCGTTCGTACTGAGGAGTGATCAAGGTCAACTTGCTGTCGTCTGTGTTGACGGCGCTCGTCGTCGCGGCCCTTGCTTGAGACCGAATCGAGAACGAAATCAGAACGCACCCCACGGCGTTCCGGGAGTCCGCTTCGTTACTTGATTCTTGTGTTCTCGAACGCGAATAGAGAATTTTTTCGATCCATACCAAGCCAGTAAGTAAGCTTATAGTTATGTTTCTTTGAGCCACAGTTTTGTATGCGTGTCGCCTTAATCTGCTAGCTAGACGTTGCGTGCTGTCGGTCGATGCAATTTTATGCAGGCCAATTCTTCCCGAGCGCATCCGGATATCGATATGCACCTGTGACTAGAGAAGGGAAGACTCGTACACCTCTGGTATTTCCTGTGCCGTTCCACCCAACAGCCCACGGCCCAGCCTCTCCAATCATTCGAGCAAAAAGAGAAAAGACATTCATTGAAGGGTTCTTCACTTAGCAGGAACCCGCCGTCCATGCTTGCATGATTCTGCGAACCTAACATGCACGAACATCGTATATCTACCCAATCAGCCTGTTTGGCTACTAGAGACCCATGACGCATTGCAGTCTGACCCGTCAGAGCAGGTCATACCACTGATGCTTGAGCCCGACCGCCTCCTTGGTCGACTCGGCACGCTGCCAACCATGACCCTCGCAGCCCTCGAAAAGCCGATACTTCATCCTATCCCTACCGACGTGCAAGTGCTACTTAAGTAATCGTCACACAAGGAACGATGAAAAGAAAAGCCGCGCACTAGAAGCGGAACTACGATCCTGCACGTCATCAGCACCTACATGGGTTCCCCCCCTGTACAGCGTGGTCTCCTCGTCCCGTCACGGTCCAAGATAGACTCTGGAATGGCGAGTCGAGTAGAACCCGTGTGAAGTAGATGAACTGATTTTGTAAGCCATTCAGAGGTGAACGTTAACAGGTGCCCCGTGTTTAGCAGCGAGTCCACGAGAACGTGCCGGACTGTGTGCCAAGAGGGACGCTCGGGTGGTCATGCCTGCCTGCCCCATCCGTTGGGACACCCTTCTCCGAGGATCGAGGTCGGGCCATCGGACAAACGATGTAGGCAGGTAAGGGAGCGGTAGGTAGCGCTTTCGTCAGTCTGGGGGCTCCGCTACCCGACCGCTGCCCATCCGAGTCCGTTTAGGGTTCGGCTACCAATCTTAAATCTAGGGTATCGAGGAAGTTGGCCAGACTCGCAGAGGCGACTACAGTGATACGACGACGACCATGGATAGATTGGTTGCATATCGGGATGCCACGAGTGTGGAGGAGGGAACTTGCTTCCAGCTCGAAGTAGAGAGAGAATTCCCACAGGCGGTCCCACGATCTTTTCCCCAAGGACTCGTACAGACAGTTCTGCTCAGTAATGCTGGCAGCCTATGAGTGCGACGGTGCGTGGCTGGTAGTCCCTATGCGACTGATTCAGAGTCCGAGTTTGACGCATTATACATTTGAATTTTGCGGTGAGTTGAGTTCTTACTGTGGACTTCGTTTATTTATAGTACACCTGGCCCATTCGAAGAAATGTGCACTGCAACTGGCCACCTTTATGAACCCCCTGCTGCAGATTCCAGAACCCCCGTCACTCGGAACTTTCCCACATTCCTCCAAGGCTCTCAGACTTCATGAATCAAGACAACCAATTCTGTAGCCCGGCTTTTCCACTTCAGTCACCACCTCAAGGACACAAGAACTCGGATTCATATTTATCATGTACCAATAAGTGCGAACATGTATTTGTAACGCGTGCGTAGCAATTTCGCGCTGGCGTCCCTGGAGACATCGCAAACTCACCTCCTGCTCAGTCATACGTGCCACAAATATTGCGTGCGGCCTCCGTCGGATGCCAGCAGGCTTCCATGTTGTTGTAGAAGTCGATGGAAGGATCATACAAACATCGAACAAACCTGTGTCGACAGAGCAGGACGCCGTAGAATGGGCTGAAAAGATCCTCTTGTGCGTCATCCTTTGCCGCATCTCTGCTACTTTCATTGAACAACTGCCAAGGCCATCAAATCAATCATCTTCCATTTCGTTTAGTGTCTACGCATCGTTCGAGCTCGGACCAAGGCTAGGAAACGGAGATTTGCTCTGTCAATTCAAGATTACTGTAGGAGATGTATTCCGTCATCGGAATAAACAGCTTCAGCGTGAGCCGTAACTTTGTCTGCCGCACACTCTCCCTTGACATCTTTGCGTAGTTACAGCACAAGAGGGAGATATTTTACAGTGTTCATCCCTTAACATCATCACGCAGCGACACATTTGTGACACAAATGAATCGTGTCCCGAACTCGATGTAAGTAGACTGTTCTGGGTTCATGGTGATGCGGTCATTTTCTGAACTTATGGCAATAGCTACCGGAGTCACGCGAAATGAACGTGCTGGAACAGCTTACTGATGAAGGACATCGTGCTCTCCTGCGTTACCGCCAGCGGCAGGACCAAATGGATCTAGATGCAGCCATCCAGACTTTCGAGCGTGTTCAGGAGATTTGTCCCATAGATTACCCTACTCGCTCAGCCGTTCTATTCAATTTGGCCAATTCAATGTTCATCGACTGCCAGGCCAACAATCGATACCTTGACCTAGATGCATCAATCGAATTGTATCGAGATGCTCTACGACTTCGGAAGAAAAATCATCCGGATCATTGCGCAACGGTAGTGGAACTTGGTCTTGCGCTAGTTGCGCGCTTCCAGAGGCAAGGATTCGAGTTCGACAGGGAGGAAGCGGTGGATTTACTGGCAGGAGTGGTGGAGGTCTCAGAGGCGGAAAGTTATGTATACCGAGCGGGGCTTTTCGCATTGCAGATGGCCAAGGCTTCACTATGGATGGAGGCAGGAGACGCTGGATCCTCACAGATGGAGCAAGCAAATGTCGACGATGACATACAGGGGGGGCGGGACCTGCTACGGAACTTGTCACACGGGAATCCTCACCGACCTGCTCTGCTCTTTGGCCTTGGGGTGGTGTTATCTGATCGGTTCAAAAGCAATGGCGTGTTTGCTGATATCCTCGAGGCAATTTCGATTTTTGAGGAGGCTGTCTGTCTGACGCCTGACGGCGATCCAGACAAGCCAAGCCTGTTGAACCACCTTGGGAGCTCATTACTCAGTCGCTTTGAGCGACTCGGCGACCTGGCGGATCTCAACAGGTCCATCTCGATGCTGGAAGAGGCTGTCTGTCTGTCGCCCGACGGTCACTCAGAGAATCCAAGTTGGTTGAACAACTTCGGGAACTCGTTATTGAGTCGCTTTGAGCGTCTCGGGGACCTCGCGGATCTCAACAGGTCCATCTCGGTGTTTGAGGACGCTGTCTGTCTGACTCCCGAGGATCATCCAAACAAGCCAAGTCGGTTGAACAACCTCGGGACTTCGTTACATCGTCGCTTTGAGCGTCTTGGGGACCTCGCGGATCTAAATAGGTCCATCTCAACAAAAGAGGAGGTTGTCTGTCTCACGCCCGACGGGCATCCAAACAAGCCAAGTCGGTTGAGCAACCTCGGGAATTCATTACTGAATCGATTTGAGCGTCTTGGGGACTTCGCGGATCTAAATAGGTCCATCTCGATGGTTGAGAAGGCTGTCTTTCTGACGCCCAACGGCCATCCACACAAGCCAAGTCATTTGAACAACCTCGGGAACTCATTACGTCGTCGCTTTGAGCGTCTCGGGGACCTCGCGGATCTAAACAAGTCCATCCTGATGAAAGAGGAGGCTGTCTGTCTGACGCCCAACGGCCATCCGGACAAGCCATGTCATCTGAACAACCTCGGGACCTCATTACATCGTCGCTTTGAGCGTCTCGGAGACCTCGCGGATCTAAACAAGTCCATCCTGATGAAAGAGGAGGCTGTCTGTCTAACGCCCGATGACCATCCAGACAAGCCAAGTTGGTTGAACAACCTTGGGAACTCATTACATTGTCGCTTTGAGCGCCTCGGGGACCTCGCGGATCTCAACAGGTCCATCTCAATGAAAGAGGAGGCTATCTGTCTGACGCCCGATGACCACCCACACCAGCCAAGTCAATTGTACAACCTCGGGGGCTCATTACTGAGTCGCTTTGAGCGTCTCGGGGACCTCGCAGATGTAAACAGGTCCATCTTGATGGTTGAGAAGGCTGCCTATCTCACACCCGACGGCCATCTGGACAGGCCAAATTGGTTGGACATCCTTGGGAAGTCGTTACTGAGTCGCTTTGAGCGTCTCGGGGGCCTCGCGGATCTAACCAGGTCCATCTTGGTGAAAGAGGAGGCTGTCTGTCTGACGCCCGACGGCCATCCAGACAAGCCAAGTCGATTGAACAACCTCGGGAACTCGTTCCATAGTCGCTTTGAGCGTCTCGGTGACCTCACGGATCTCAATAGGTCCATCTTGACGAAAGAGGAGGTAGTCTGTCTCACACCCGATGGCCACCCAAACAAGCCAAATCGTTTGAACCACCTCGGGGGCTCATTGCTGAGTCGCTTTAAGCGTCTCGGGGACCTCGCGGATCTCAACAGGTCCATATCAATGTTTGAAGAGGCTGTCTGTCTGACGCCCGATGGCCATCCACACCAGCCAAGTCAGTTGAACCACTTCGGGAGCTCATTACATTATCGCTTTATGCGTCTCGGGGACCTCGTGGATCTCAACAGATCCATCTCAATGTTTGAGGAGGCTGTCTGTCTGTTGCCCGATGGCCATCCACACAAACCAAGTCATTTGAACGACCTCGGGAGCTCATTACTGAGTCGCTTTGAGCGTCTCGGGAACCTCGCGGATCTAAACAAGTCCATCTTGATGAAAGAGGAGGCTGTCTGTCTGACGCCCAATGGACATCCAGATAAGCCGAGTTGGTTGGGCAACCTCGGGAACTCATTACGTCTTCGCTTTGAGCGTCTCGGGGACCTCGCGGATCTAAACAGGTCCATCTCAATGTTTGAGGAAATTATCTGTCTGACACCCGATGGGCATCCAGACAGACCAAGTCAGTTGAACCACCTCGGGAACTCATTACATTGTCGCTTTGAGCGTCTCGGCGACCATGCGGACATTGTCAAGTCCATTTCCATAAAGGAGGAGGCAATAAGCCTCACTCCTGATAACCATCCTGACAAACCATCTTTATTTATCGGCCTTGGGACTGTGTTTCTTATCCGTTTTAAGCACTCTCATGATTCTTCTCATTTGTCTGCTGCTGCTTTTAATTTTTCAATTGCTAGTCGCGCTTCCATCGGTCCTGCTTCTACTCGCTTTCGTGGCGCTCGCACCTGGATTTACTGTGCCCAACTCCAGGGAAATACCACGGCTCTCCTTGACGCATGTGCCTCTGCTCTCGACCTTCTCCCACAGTTGGCATGGCTCGGGCTTCCAGTCACCGAGCGTCATCGTCTACTCGTTGAAGCAGCTGATGTTACACGTGACTCAGTCGCCGCCGCTCTTGAAGCTGGTCGTCCTAAACTGGCTGTTGAGTGGATCGAGCAAGGGCGTTCCATTGTCTGGACTCAGTTCCTGCAGCTTCGCACTCCAGTTGATGACCTGGCTCACGACCATCCTGCGCTTGCTCGCCAGTTCCGACAAGTCTCCCAGGAGCTGGAACATGCTAGTACTCGGGATCCCGACAATGTCACATTCTTCCAGTCAGTTGCTGACAGTCGACCGCTCGAGAAAGATATCCAAAGGCATCATGATCTTGCCCTCAGACGAGAAAATCTCCTCCTTCAGATACGATCCTTGCCAGGTTTCGACCGATTCATGCTTGCAAAGACGATCAAGCAGCTTGCTGCCTTGGCATGCTCTGGACCAGTCGTTTACCTCACAGCCAGCAAAGAAAGATGTGATGCATTGATCGTTATGTTGGAGTCGGAGAGTGTCATCCACGTCCCCCTTCCTGGAATTCGCTATTTTCATATGGAAGTCTTGCGAACAGTACTTCACACGTCACTCAAGCGGCATTGTCTTGTTTTATCCCGTGATGCTCTGTACGAACTTGTCCCCTCTGAAGATATGGGCCACTCGAGAAAATTTCTCGATTTCTTACTAGATGGATATTTCGCTGATGGTCGTGAAGGAGCACCAGTGACGACGAAGCCACAAGGATCTGAAGAATCATATACTCCGAACGAGTTGTGCCAGATCATCTTGAAACACCTTTGGATGTGTGTTGTAAACCCCGTTCTTCAGGCACTCGGCTTTTCGGTAAGTCATTGCTATCATGTCGATCCATTCCGACTCAAGAGTTACTTTTTCTCAGTGTCCGCCATCTGGCACTGATAAAATGACTCGTATTTTCTGGTGTCCGACTGGTCCTTTCTCCTTTTTGCCCATACACGCTGCCGGCCTCTATGACACACCCGAGGCGGGCACCAAACTTTCCGATTTTGCTATATCTTCCTATTTGCCGACTTTGAGCCTGAGTTCGCTTGTATCGTCACCTCAGAACACCTTGAATGACTCTTCCGAACTTCGCCTTCTTGCCGTCCCTCAGCCACCGACAGATGGACTCCATAAACTGTCTGGGGTGAAGCACGAGATTGATTCCATCACAGAATTATCCAACAAATCCCATTTTGTAAACTTCCAGAACTCCGATGGCACAGTCGAGGACGTCATGGAGAAGTTGAAGAACAACCACTGGGTCCATTTTGCATGTCACGGAATACAGGATCCCAGGACACCACTCAATAGCGGGCTATGCCTCGCCAACAAACATCGCTTGAAACTTGCGGACATTATGCAGTTATCGCGCCCTAAAGGTGGACTCGCATTCCTTTCTGCCTGTCAGACTGCCCAAGGAGATGAGACGTTGTCGGACGAATCCGTCCATCTCGCTGCTGGGATGCTTCTTGCCGGGTATGGTAATGTCGTTGGGACGATGTGGTCGATAATGGACAATGACGCACCAAAGGTGGCGAGGGACGTCTACGAGTACCTCTTTCGAGACGCTAGCCGGGTCCCCGACAGTACGGAGGCGGCAACAGCATTGCACCGCGCCATCCAGCGTCTTCGCGGCTCTGGCGCTCCCTTCACTTCTTGGGTTCCTTTCATTCACTTTGGTAGATGACCGTTGGCTGTGCTATCTATACTCTGTTTTGTTGAACGAGCATGTTTATATTTGCCAGTGTACGGAGCATACAAGTCATAAGTACATTTGAACAGGAAAAGAGGAGAGATGAATGTTGCATTGCTGAAAGTGAAAGGATTGAATCCAGAATGATAGGGGAATCTGGGTCCACCAATCGCCCATACGCATCTACGTCTCCCTGCCAAAGAAAGGGCAACGAATCGTGGCAGGGCACATCAAGTAATTCGCACCCGTCGATTGTTCATACGAGTCTTCTATTTTCCGGACACAAAAAGGGGGACGAGTCTTGAGATGATTCTAAATATATCCAGCACCAGTAGTTGCATCATGGGCCTGGTGGATCGTCAAGGCGGCGAGGTCACTTGTACTCGCAGCGTTCTGTTACGGGTAAAGAGCTGTGTTACTTGGTGGATACGAAGATTCTTTCTTGAACAAATTTTGAAGGAAATAAAATCGTAATCAGGGCAATAGAAGAGTACTATTGACAGGAATCAATTTCAACGGTTTTCACGATAACCAGGACGTCCTTGCGTACCGATCTGGGTCTTCGTGAGTGACATTGTGTTTTGTTCAGTTCATACGCTCTTGAAAAGACCATGTTAAAATAGGTGACTGTGGAGGAGTCATCCCATCCGGCAGTGCTTACTTAAATACCCCGACCTCCAAATTGTTGGACGGTGTGTTGTGGTCTCGCATTTGACTGTGAATGTCTTCAGTTCTGTTTAATATGAGCGCAAAGCAAGAGGCACGCACTTTATGAAGTAGGCAGAGCGTTGCAAAAGCCTCTCGGGTGAGCACGGTGTCACGGAACACGTCTGATTTACCTTACCTTACCATACCCTCTCCAGCTTGAACAATTCGCTTCAAGCTGCCTCGGGGACACCCTTGCCTCGGAATTGGGCATCCTTTCGAGTTCCCCGTCTATCCTTATCACGACACTCAAAAAGGTACCTCCCGGGACGAATGGTGCGATTTCTGTCGGAGGGACGCTTGCGTCTGCTGCGGGTGGATGCATTACCGGGCTTGCACAGTTTGCGAGCCTGGTGGTAGAAAACAGTGTCTGCAGAGCCGACTCAGGGACGAGTTTGCTCGTCACGTTGGCTGCTTGGGGCACAGCCGCGGGTATTCTTGGGTCGATGGTGTGTACCTTTCTGTCTTCTCTCCGTTACCACGATCATCAATCGCGGGCCTAGCTCGATTCCCTCCTCGAAGCGACCCTACAGCGTACGCGGTACTCTACGAACAAGGAATGGATCCTCCAGGATAATTCGGTGCCCGAAAAGAACGAATCTGTCAAGGTGATCAGCGGGGTCAACCTATTGACTAACAACCAGGTTCGCGTCTCGTCCTTTTGCATCTCGTCTCGTACTGAGGAGTGATCAAAGTCAACTTGCTGTCGGCTGTGGTGACGGCGGTCGTCGTCGCGGCCCTTGCCTGAGGACCGAATCGATAACGAAATCAAAAGGCACCCCACGGCGTTCCGGGAGTCCGCTTCGTTACTTGATTCTGGTGTTTCTCGAACGCGAATAGAGATTTTTTTTCGATCTGAGTTCCCGTTGGCACCCGTATATAGTTACCGAATTAGGAACGCTACGGTCTTGAGATCTCCGAGGCCAAACTCCGTCACCCCAACGCTTTTTTACTTCTTCACTCACTCTCACCAGCGGTCATGGCTGACGACGCTCAAGAACCCCCAAAGCGCGACGTGCAAAACCACCTGCTCTTCGAGTGCGCCTGGGAGGTCGCCAACAAGGTCGGGGGCATCTACACCGTCATCAAGACCAAGGTGCCCGTCACCGTCGCAGAGTATGGCGATCGATACACGCTCATCGGACCTCTCATGTACAAAACTGCGCCGATGGAAGTCGAGGCGCAGGAGCCTCCCGATCCCATTATGGCAGCCACCTTGGACAGCATGCGCATCCAGGGCGTCAAGTGTCTCTACGGCAGGTGGCTGATCGAGGGTGCGCCCCGCGTCCTCCTCTTCGACATCGGCAGCGCATCCCACCGGCTCGACGAGTGGAAGGCGGACCTCTGGAACTTGGCTGGTATCCCTTCCCCTCCCCACGACACAGAAACGAACGATACGATCATATTTGGTTACCTTGTGGCGTGGTTCCTCGGTCAGGTGCGTTGATGGCGGGCTGATCCGTGCTCCACTCCAACTGACCGAGATTTTACCGGGTCGTTCGTCGTGGTGCAGTATGTGGCAAAACAGCTCCACACCGCAGTCGTCGCCCACTTCCACGAATGGCAGGCCGGCGTCGCTATCCCGATCTGCAGGAAGAGACACATCGATGTGACGACCGTGTTCACGACCCACGCGACCCTCCTCGGACGCTACCTCTGCGCGGGGAGCGTCGATTTCTACAACAACCTCCAGTACTTTGACGTCGACCACGAAGCCGGCAAGCGGGGCATCTATCACCGCTATTGCATAGAACGTGCCGCTGCGCACTGCGCCGACGTCTTCACGACCGTGTCAGACATCACGGCATATGAATCGGAACACTTGCTCAAACGCAAGCCGGACGGCATCGTGCCAAACGGGCTCAACGTCGTCAAGTTCCAGGCGATGCACGAGTTTCAAAATTTGCACGCGACCGCCAAGGCCAAGATTCACGAGTTTGTCCGCGGTCACTTTTATGGTTACTATGATTTCGACCTCGAGAATACGCTCTATGTCGGTCCCTGTCCCTTGCTGTCTTGTCTTTGACGTACGTCGCTAACGTCTTCCCCTGAAAGATGTTCACCGCGGGTCGTTACGAATTCCGAAACAAGGGGGTGGACATGTTCATTGAATCGCTTGCGCGTGAGTTTGTCTCGCGGATCGCGATACTTGGCCGCCTCGTCTCATCACGTCATTGACAGGTCTGAACTATCGTCTTCAACAATCCGGGTCCAAGACGACCGTCGTCGCGTTCATCATCATGCCTGCCAAGACAAACTCTTACACGATCGATGCTCTCAAAGGGCAAGCGGTCATGAAACAATTGAAGGACACCGTCTCTGAAATACAAAACCGAATTGGTGCTCGTTTGTTTGATCATGCTGCTAGGTATCATGGGTAAGTGACGTCGGTTGTACATCAGTAACGGGACTAACCCACGTCTTCTCGACCCCACAGGGAAGGAAAGATGGAAGTTGAGCCGGAAAAATTGCTGTCAGCGGAGGATCAAGTGTTACTGAAGCGGCGGATATTCGCGCTGAAACGAAGCACATATCCGGCGATCGTGACGCACAACATGGCTGATGATTCGAACGATCCTATTCTGAACCAGCTCCGAGGCGTCAAGCTGTTCAACGCCCCTTCTGATCGGGTCAAGGTTGTTTTCCATCCGGAATTTCTGAACTCCAATAACCCGATATTGGGACTCGACTACGAGGAGTTCGTGAGAGGGTGCCACCTGGGCGTGTTCCCAAGCTACTATGAGCCATGGGGCTATACACCAGCCGAGTGTACAGTCGTGAGTAATCGGTCCGATATTGATGACATGAATGCGGCTGACTGTGTGATCAGATGGGTGTCCCATCGGTCACTACCAATTTGTCCGGATTTGGGTGTTTCATGCAAGACCTCATTGACAGACCGGAAGATGAGGGCTGCTACATCATCGATCGGAGGATGCAATCTATCGAAGACTCTGTCAACAGTTTGGCGAACTTTATGTTCCTCTTCTGCAACAAGACACGACGACAGCGTATTAACCAGCGGAACCGCGTGGAGCGCCTGAGTCCGCTGCTGGACTGGAAAAACTTAGGCGTGGAGTATTCCAAATCAAGGCAGCTTGCGTTAAGGCGGGCATATCCCGACGCGTTCACGAACTCGAGCGGCGAGGTGGAAGACGAGGATGGAGATTGGTTCGGGGCAAGCATGGAACGGTTTTTGCCGACGTCTGTCCCTGCCAGCCCTCGTTTGCGGATGTCAGGGTTGGCGACTCCGGGAGACATGGGAACGCTAACAGAGGAGGTGAGGAACCAATCAGGGTAGCGTGGAAAGGCGGAGACTAACGCGGTCGGTCACTTGACAGATGCAGCAACTGAACACAAGCGACTACCGCGGATATCATTGGCCGCGGGCCTCTGAAGAGGAGGAGGAAGGGTATCCCTTGTGCGTGGCTGTCCTTATCAAAGTTTCCAGCTTGACCGCTCATCTCCGTGTTTCATACGTCAGCCCGCTCGTCATGAAGGTCCGTTCGCGCGCGGGGTCTGTCCATTCTGGGGTAAGCACCCCCGGCGGGGGCGTGTTTCAGAGTCTGAGTGAGACAGACCTGCAAAAGGCAGATGCAGCACTGAGCCAGGTAAATGCGACGGTCCCGGAGAGCACGGCGCCTGCGTGAATTAAGGAAGACGGTGCTGCTCTGATTTGTATCTACTCGTACATACTTCAAGTTTGTGTCAGATTAGATTTGTCTGACTGTGCTCCGGTCGGCCCCAGTGCGTCCCGGCTTTTTCCGATAGTAGATGGACCGGATTCAAAATTCTCCTTCTCCACTTTACACCATCACCATCATCGCTTCTGCTCGTCGTCGTCGACAGCGACGACACATTCTTGGATGACGATGAGCGCACCGCGTCCGACGATGAAGACCATACAGAAGCGGTTATGTACAGCGCTTCCTCGTGCTGTCTCGTCGCCCTCGACATCGGCTAGTGCGATGTCCAGAGTTCGCTCGAACTCGGCTCCCTCGTCCCGGTCGTTGTACACGGCGAACTCTGCCACCGGGCCCCTCGCCTTCTTCGACTCTCCCCCGCCGCCACCTCCCAGTTCCCGTCCAGGCAACCCACACATTATCTCCACCTCCCGCCTCCCCGTCAAGGCCGAGGGCGAAGGCTCTTCGCAGTCCACCAACCCCCATCCTCACAACTCACCGCACGGCCAGGGTCAAACCTCTGGCCAACCGCCGTTTTCCCTCGCGCTCACGTCGCCGCAGGCGAACTCCTCGTCGCCCCCTACCATACCCGCGTCGCATCAGTCTGCGGGGTTCTTTCCCTACTCGTCCTTTTCCCCGATCCCGTTCTGCAACGTCTCGCTTTCTGATCAATCAGACTCGCATCCGCGTGTCAAGCGACACCGCATGCGATATCATCTCGATGTCGGCGCATACGGGATCCCAAAACACGCCAAGATGCCTGCGAAATCAGGCATGGGCAACCCGGGCGTGGCTAGCGGATGTGTGTTCCAGGACCTCCCTGCGGAGGATCTCAGCCTCGCTGTGCAGGTTGGTGAGGACGCTTATTTCATTCGCGAAAACGCTATGGGAGTGGCCGACGGCGTTGGCGGTTGGTCCCGAGCCAGAGGTGCGGCAACCTTCTCATTAAACCTAAATTTTGTATTGACCCACGCTAGATGCCTGTGCTTCGAAACGGTCCTCCAAGGACCCATCTCCCAGCGCTCTCTTTGCTCGTCGTTTGATGCATCATTGTTCGGCTGAGGCGCTCGAGGTCGATGCTTGCGCTTCGCAGCGTCGCGAAGCATCTCCGGCTCGCAGTGTGTCACCGAGACGCACAGGCAACACAGCCCTCAATCACTCGTGGCCGTGGAACGCGGACATTGATGAACTCCACGAGGCGCTGGAAGATTCCCTCGAAGATCTCGAGGATGGCTTGGACATTCTGATGATTCTCGAACGCGCATATGAAAAAACGATTGATGCGCATGTCGTGGCTGAGGAATCAACACCGCCTCGGGTTGCGGCACGGCAACCCGGTCTCGTCCCCATTCCAGAGGAGGAGTCGTTTTCTACAGCGGCTAGTCATACCATGGAGCTCCGACCGACTGCGCTTCCACCAGAGACTCCGATTGAACCACAGGGAAAGATCATTCCACTGAAGACGGGATCTTCGACCGCACTCGTTGCCGTCCTTGAGCATTCGAGTCCATCGACACCTCCCAAGACTGCTCCGCATTATCCGATACTATTCAATCTGCCGACTTCTCCCAAGCTTACACACGATGCAGTCCTCAAGATTGCACATTTGGGCGACTGTATGGGTATGCTCGTTCGGGACGAGCATGTTGCCTGGCGAAGCTCTGAGATGTGGTGGGCTTTCAACACGCCTGTGCAGCTCGGGCCGAGTTCTTCTGCCCGACCGAGCGACGCGCAGATTCTGGAGCTTCCCGTACAAGCCGACGATATTCTCATCCTTGCGAGCGATGGACTAAGCGACAACTTGTGGGACGCGGAGGTGCTGGACGAAGTGGTGCGGTTCAAGAGGTCGTTTTTGAAGGATGGGGGCAGCAAGGGTCAGGGGCTACTCGGTCGGAGGACGCTTGCGGGGATGTTGAGCGAGGCTTTATGCTCGAGAGCCCGTCGGGTGTCGGAGAGGAAGGGGAAGAGTTTTGCGGACGACGATGGAGAGGTGGAAGACGAGATACCGTTTGCTCGACGAGCAAGAGAACAGGGAAAGACTTTCAAGGGCGGCAAAATCGATGGTGAGTGTGCGTTTGTCTGCTTTCTCGTGCCGAGTACTGAGGTTTGGTTGTCCAGATATCTCTGTACTGGTGGCAGTAGTGTCACCAGCACCCGACTTGGCGCTGAACTGAGTCGGCGCTTTGAAGCGTGTGGCATTGGCAGTATTTACATTTGCATTGTATAGCATTCGTTTGCATCCTTGTACCTCACTGTATAGATAGAAACGTACATCGAACAGTATTGATAGGGCCGACGTTGCTCGACGTTATGCACCCAACATCGTTTGTGCCTTTGATTAGCATACAATCAGGACGCTACTAGATCTAGCTAACGTCCATGGCCTCGCCTGCGATGGGTGTGACCTGCTCGTTGACGATCAATTTTCTGATGCTCTCGCTCTTCCAAGCCGTGGTTCCCCGTCTGAATGTATAATGGCGTTCTTTCTCGACACGCTCGTTTGGTTTGACAAAGTTGCGGAGCATCTCTGCGCCAGTTGCGGTGATGACGCACGCGTCGACATTGGACCCGGATCCAAGATCGTTGAAGATACCTGCCGAGATGGCGGTCGTGACGAGCACAAGTGCGTCTTGTCTCTGCGTACGCGTCAGCCCCGATTCGTCGTCTGACAATGTATGCTCACCGTCATGTCCGGTTTCCAGCCGCTCTCGAAGACAGCCATGGCTGCAAGACTGCCCGATCCCATCGTTACGTATGGGAGTTTGTCTGTAGAGCCGTGAGGGTGGATCGTGAACAACTGGGGACCGGTGACGTCGACGCCTCCAAGGACGAGCGCGGCGCCGATCTCGCCCTGATATCTATGGATCGAGGGATCAGACAGAGACAGAGACAGAGGAGGGATGAGACGAACGCGTAGAGACGTTGCTTGAGCATGGTCATGGCCGAGACCACGCGGGGCTTTCTGCCGGTCGAGAGCTCGTGCAGCTCCATGTTGGACGAGATCAATGCGGTGATGAACTCGGTATCTGCGGCAGTCCCGGCGCCGCAACAGCGAATGTTGTCGGAGATGTAGTGTATCTGTTGTGTAGTTGGTCAGTCAGTTTTCGTTCTGCTTCTGAGACGAAACGGCACCTTTTCGCAGTTCTTGTCGGCGACGATGGGGCCCTCTGTGGCACGCGTGTCTGCGCCGAGGATGATTCCGTCCTTGAAGAGGCAGCCGACGATGGTGGTACCGGTGCTGGTTGCCTTGGGCAGCGGCAGGCCCTTTTCAGACAGAAAGTGGTTTCTTGATACGATCAGTTGTAACGAGAACGTCTTTGATTGTTCTTTTGCTCACCGTATCGAGTTCGAAAAGTCGAACGCAGTCGATCTGTACACGGCGTCCATCGCGGTATAAAGTGAATGAGTGACGCGTCTACTGAATCTGATGGCACCGCATTCGTCGGGTTTACTAGTAGTACAGCCACTCAGTTTGAGACCGTCGTCCACAACGTCCACGACGACAACCTCCCGCAGCAGCGCCTGCCATCTCAAACAGCCAAGCAACTCACTGACATTATCGACATGGACGGCTGGTCAAAGATTCAATCGAGCTTGTCTAATATGAACCTCGGCCAGTCAGCCAACAGACTGGCCAAGGGTTTCAATTCGAGCGTGCAAGCCACCCGCGAACGCCTGGGCCAGGTTGCCCCGGGCGAAATCACTGAATTGCCCCAAGGTCGGTCTCGTCGAGAGCGCACCCACCGTTGCCCCCGTTGACCCCCTCTCTGCACAGAATACAAGGATCTCGAGACCCGCGTTGACGCGCTGCGCCAGGCGCATCTCGCTCTCTTCAGGTGAGAGAGACAAACTCTGCCAGTTTCCGTCCCGTCTCACCTTTTTCAGGATAACCAAGGCATACGACACCGAGTCGTACGACTACCCCACCCAGATCCAAGAGTCCATTACCGAACTTTCTACCACCATCGGCCACGGCATCACCAACTTCGCCGCCAACAACCTCAAGGGGACCAACCTCCCCGCGCCAAACCCCATCGCGCCCCCCACAGCCCAGCACAAGACGCTGCCCCATGCTCTCGGCCGCGCTGCCACCAATGCAGCGACCGTCCTCCACGCGGCTCCTGGCGGCAACAACGACAAGCTCGGCAGGGCCCTGGGCGTGTACGCCGGCGCTTGGGACACCATCGCTACCGCCCGTGTCCAGCAGGACGAGGCGATCCAGCACCAGTATCTCCACCCGTGGCAGACCACGCTCTCCACCTCGATCAACGTCGCCATGAAGGCACGCCAGGCTGTGCGTGCCAGTCGGCTCGAGCTCGATGCTGCCAAACAATCGTACGTCGTCTTTGTCGTCGCCCTCGATCGGTCGGTTCTGACGTGTCACTGCCTAGGTTGAAGACCGCCGGTCCCACCAGGCAGGAACAAGCCAAGCTCGACATTGAGAACGCAGAGGACGACCTCGTCCAGAAGACCGAGGTTGCCATCACGCTCATGAAGACCGTGCTCGAGAATGTGCGTTCTAGTCATCTGCATTTTTTTTGCAAGACATTGATCTCGTCCCCCAGCCCGAGCCACTCAAGAACTTGAACGATCTTATCAAAGCACAAGTGAGCACACGATGAAAATTCACACCTCATAGATCGTTGACGTCCGTTTCAGCTAGTTTACTTTGCTTCTGCCGCCGAAGCGCTCTCGTCCGCACAGGGCGAAATCGAGGATTTGAGTGTGGCCGCGGAGGGCGAATACAGGTGCCATCCTCTTTTTCAATTCATTTCAACATCGTCGTCTCATGTCTACTCTAGAAAGTCTCGGGATCACTGAACGACCACGCGACCTCCTTTTCTCAATTCCTGTGTATGGATAGTGTACTTTTCTTGCACGTGTCCGCTCCATCATGAATCCTTTTCCCCTCTTCGCGACCTCTATGTAATTCTTGCAATTGCGAGACCTCGTTCAGCTTTAGTCTGGTAGCATTAGTGTCAGAGATAATGAACATTTATGATTATCCTGGGAGCGTGACCATTCGAAGGGATGCAGATGCATTCGGAGATGGACGTTGCAACGTTGAACGTTCACGTTCAGCAGCAACAAGTTGTATGTCGCCAATTAAAATCTGGGCGACGATTTTTTTCATTGAAAGGGCAGGATCCGGCTTCGCGAACGCGTACTGGTGACTCGCTCTCCTCATCTAGTCTGGTGACCAGCCCGTCTATGAGGTTTGTTTGGTGTGGCACTTTCTAGCGTACTAGGCAAGTGTTCACACGGAGCAAACAACCACGATGACGGTTTAGAATGTGGAAATTCACTGGGGGAATACAACGCGATATACTGAAGTCTTTTATACTACGGTAG